>JBCAUA010102192.1:0-10225 GCA_038406235.1 Peronia verruculata
ATAGATAGATAGATAGATAGATAGATAGATAGATAGATAGATAGATAGATAGATAGATAGATAGATAGATAGGAAGACAGAAAGAGAGGGAAGGGATAATCCCCCTTTTGCGGAGGAAGTCTTAAGAGGATTAGTGAGGACAGTCTGCCAAACTCATTAATTATCCCCCATTTTTTTTTTTATTCAGCATAAAATCAGGACAGCATTAAATTGTCAGTTGCTAACACCATTTCAAGGTTAAGCTTAAGCCATCACCGCTCTCTTGATATTTGGACTTCTCATTAGATCCCTGGATATTAGAGTTTAAGGGGAGGGATACTAAGCTGTTGTTTATCAACTAAATTTTATAGCATGGTTTTAAACGAACGAAGACATAATTATTAGCCAGACATTACCAAGTTTTGTTTTATTACCACTATTCTTTTCACTCTCACATATTATAGCATCTCTTACAACTTATTTGGTATTACTTTGGTTACGTAGGAGTTCTATCGTTGCATAGCAGTGAAAAATTGCAGCAAAGATATATTGAGTTAAGGAGGGAGGGGGGGGGGGGGGGGCGATTCTTCTTTTGGCTCCGAATTTCAATTTTGAGATATCCGCTTCTTCTGAAATCTTGGCCTTTTCTTGGTCTAAAATTACATGAGAAAACATTTTCAGTGCTTTATTTCTGTTCCAAAAATGCGATTGAAAAAACTAGGGTATGCCCAATTTTCGATAATAGTGACGTGCTTTGATGCTTTGGTCAACTTTGAACAGTTCTCATCCATACAGGAAGTATAAAGTGTTTGGTAGGGATGAAAAGGAAATTTTCTCCTCTTTCACAATGCGATGTGGGGAAAAAATCTGGATATCCTATTTATATCACTGGGCATGTAAACGGAGACTGTTTCAACTATTATTTTACCTATTTTTTGTCCTTACAGTTCATTGACTTTCAATTCCCTTGTTCATTAGCGCAGCGCTACTCTGTCTTGACCGACCGTTTGCCCCCGGCTTGATACCAAGTTTTGCTTGGCCGTTGCAGCGTGGCAGTGACCACTGAACCCACAGACATAGGGTGCAGTGTACATGTGTGCATGGCACCATGCTTATAATAATAATAATAATAACAGTGAGTATTTATATAGCGTCTATCCCCGTAATTCCAGGCTCTAAGCGCTTTACAATCTATTATTACCCCGACAGACCGAAAGAAGACACTCATAAACGTTCTCAGCTGCCTGGGAAGCATACAAGGTGGCTGCCTGTTAGGCGTTCAAATCCTTATCAATCTAACAATATCAATCACTGGCTATAGTCGGGTACCCATTCAAATCTGGGTGGAGTCAGGAAATGTGTGTAAATTGCCTTTCTCAAGGACAAAATGTCGGGACCAGTCAGGATTCGAACCCGGAACTTGAGATTCCGAATCGACGGCCTAACCGCTAGCCCACGACACCACATGTGTATGGTCTCTTTGTTCTCTCACACCAATTATGATTTTGATTGCATCTGTGAATGTGTTGCATTTGTGCCGACTGACAGGCCAGTATTAGGATATCTGTAGTCTTCCCGCCTTGCTTGAGTGGAACCACATTGCTATCATAATGGCCTTTCTCGTTGTAGCGCTCATGCCGTTTTGACATTATTTATCATCAATTCTCTCTGCACAGACAACTGTTTGTAAGCTTAGACGGCTCATAATCATGCCTAGACAGAAGCAGAACAAAAATAGGAATAACTTGGCAAAAAACTAGGCAGGCCTCAGTGGCACAACAAATGTTGAGGAATCGAATTCCACGAGATCAGCATACAGTAACAACAGCAAGGAAGTGAATTTATGTTGTACTATTGTGATAACTTTCTCTCATTTTTTTTTCTTTCCAATGTTCGGAATTGTAGTAAAATAGTTATAATAACACACCAATAGGACATTTAGAAGTATGTTTTGCATTTCCATAACATTGGTAATCACATGAACTGCTTGCTACCATTAAAAAAAAAAAAAAAATGCCTGTCGAAGGAGAAAAATGCATTTTTCTCAAAACTACAATTTGTGATTTTTTATTTATTTATTTATTTATTTTTTGTTTGCTACTAGTTCCCATTTTTAGAGAAAATGACATGACAATTTGCCAAAACACTTATTAGGACTATACACAACTTTTGTATTGATCAGAATTTTGATTAGTGCAAAATAGTTTTGAGTTATCCCTGGTAATGTAACCATTTCAAGGTGACGTAACTGAACTCAGGTGACAAAAAAAAAAAAAATAATAATAATAATTAAATATTTTGTTGATATAACAAAAATCTAATCAATACAAATTCAACATAGAATATCTATCGCGTTTCACCAAGTTTTACTAAATTTGACTTGAAAGTAAAAGAGCCTTAACAATTCAAAAAAAGTTGTTTATTTCCAAAATGACCGCCATCTCCATAGAAACACGTTACTTTTCGGAATCAACTAAACTATTTTTCCTCATATCTCAACATATCAAATGTCACTATACAAAATTTCTGTTCAGAATTTTATTATGCAGAATAAAAAAATTCACTCTCACCCCCGCCCCCCCCCCCACACACACACACCTTAAAAGAATAATTTAAAGAAACTGGGAAAGGCATACAGAAGAAGAGAGAAAGAGAGAGAGAGAGAGAGAGAGAGAGGCTAAAGAGAATCAGAGAGGAGAGGGGGAAGTTTGTGGGGTTAGGAGGGTGCAAAAGAATACGGATGAGAGCAACGAGTAGAGGAGAGAAGAACAATCCTCTCCTACGGCATCCAGTTCCATCTGATTAATAACATCACTGTAATATTATTGTTATGTTAAAACAATTACATGTATTATCCGTCTTCGTTTCTCTTCAATAGCGGACAACCTAAACAAGCTTTGAACGCAGGGTTGACGTGACATCCTGAAAAGTTTGATGATGAAACAATTCCAGTTCTTTTAAAATTCTGTTCGTTTTTTCCCAAATGTTTGGTTTTTAGATCTTTCGCTGCATTTTTTTCTCTTGTAGTTTTCATTTTTTTCTTGGGCAATTCCCTGTCACAGGAAACGTTGGCGAAATATGACCGTCTCGCACCAACGCGAACATGGCGTTAAGCAAAATTTCAGTATAATTATATGATGAGGGTTTTGTTGTTGTTGTTCTTTCGCCATGGTTTCTCTTCACCGGTCCTCAAATTGCTCACCTTCATATACAGCCTAGACCAATAAACCACTCAACAAGAACATTTCATTCGGTAAGGGTGTCTTACGTCTTTTGAGCCAGTCTGTGCAGCTGGCAGGCCTACATCATCGCCTGCCTCCGAGCCCTAAGCAGCTGCTAATAAAGCCGTCTTTGTCCAGGCGTCAGTCGTGAGTCACGATTGCCTCACGGATAACAAAGACGGTTTACTTTTCCTACTACCGTTCATCAGGTAGTCTGAGCATGCCTTTGGTAGGAGGTCCCGCTTAGCTTCCCTGCGGGGCAAGTCTGGACAAGATTTTTAAAGAAGCTGTAATAAATAGCAAACAAACCTCGTGATCGCATCTCTTTTATTAAGAAAGAAACACTATTCATCTCTCTCACTTCTTTGGCTTGCATGCAAAATATGTCAAATTCAAGTCGGTCAATGCATGACAAAAATATTGTAAGACACTGGTGAAAAGAAATCTAATCCAACAACAATTAATTATTTCTCGCACATTCAAATTTTTTTATCAGATCGGCATTGTGTACCTATTTACAGCGGCTCCTGTTTCAAGATATCCCAGAGGAAATATCGAACTGTCCTCATGAGAATAGAATATCATAAACTAGAAAATTAAAAAGCACCTCAGTATACTTATGAGCCGGTAACTCTTTAAGATAGTGCTTGATAATTACCAGACTGTTCCACATTTCCTGCTAGATAGTTTGAAAGGTGGAGAAAGTAGCAAAGCTTGTATGTAATTTCAAGCCGTTCGTTTATATATTCAGAACTTTTGTGTGTGCAAGCAACATAATTCACATTCTTTCATTTTGGAAATTGTGAGCTCAGTTCTCTGTTGCCTTATATCCATTTTTCACATTTTGAAACATTTGATGAGTTGTGTTTAGCAACTGTTTTTGTACATACGAAATATACCTGTTTGGGCAAGTGATCGTTGAAATGACTACAGTATCTGGCAGATTTATTATCCATTTTTCACATGACGTATATATCTCCAAATCGCCCAAAATGGAGATTGGACAACAAAGAACTGAGCTCGCGAACTGTTCCAATAGACATATACAAATGAATAAAAAAGAATAATTACGTTCTTTGATATTCAGTGATTGAATTATTCCAGAAAATGCTAGACAGGAAATATGAGATGATTCCAGACGCACAGGATAAACTACTGCTTTATCGGGGTTATGTCGCAGTCTGCTGCGCAGGGAGTTTTGCCTGAGCTAATTGCAGTTGCAATATGCATACATGAATGGCTAATATCTGTAGCATTATCTTCCTACTGTGCAGCACTGGCGGTGAACAGCATGGCTGGCTCTCTGGCTGGATGACTGGCTGGCTGGCTGGCTGGCTGGCTGGCTGGCTGGCTGGATGGATGGATGGATGGAAGTAAATCATCCATCGAGTGCCAAGACGGAAATTGGCACTTTGATTCATTCTGTACCCTTACATCAGTGAACAATGTTATTTGTTGACAGTAAAAATAAATGGTCCCTGAGATCGTTCCATCTCTTCGTTATATGCCTGTCTGACTCTGTCTATCTGTCTGTTTGTATGTCTGTCTGCCGTGTTTCTGCCTGTTTGTCTGCCAGTTTGCCTGTCTATCTATCTATCTATCTATCTATCTATCTATCTATCTGTCTGTCTGTCTGTCTGTCTGTCTGTCTGTCTGTCTATCTATCTATCTATCTATCTATCTTTCTATCTATCATTCTGAAATTTGGTATTTTCGCCACTCCAAACCAAAAAATACAAAAGACTGGAACATATTTCTCAAAGTCCTGGTGATTTTTTTTTTACCTGACACTGACAATGTGGAAGATAAGTCACTATGACCTCTTGACCAGCATCTACATGCACAACATAGATGGCAGGTGGAAGGAGGCAGGATGGAGGACAAGAGTTAAACATAAGAGTTTCAAAACTGACGCCTTCTTTCTGTGAATAATTCCAGGTACTTTATCAAGATCAGAGAAATGGATAGAAATCTGTGAGCACATTCCCCGTGACATTTGTGTCATTCCGCTATCAAGCTCCGCTTTATATTTTATTCTTTTTTTTTTGGGGGGGGGGGAGGGGGGTCATAGGCGCGAGGTAGATGAAAATGAAGGAATTCTAAACATACATGTAGAAGAGAAGAAGGTGTTTATAAGCGAAGAAAGAAAGTGAAAGAGAGAGAGAGAGAGAGAGAGAGAAAGAGAGAGAGAGAGAGAGAGATAGGGTAGTGACAGGCATAGGTAAAGATAGAAAGAGAGAGGAGGTACAACAGTAAAGATGTTGTACTGCTTTGTGTAATACTGTGATCGAAAAGGCAAGAAATCATGACGAAATTAAGAAAACATTCAAGATCAAGGACAAGGAAATTAATATGAGGCACAAATACATGCAGAGCTTCGTTGGGGAAAGCATATCATACTTATTTCTTCAGTCTTCATTATTTCAGCCAGGAAAATTCCCATCTCATTCTGTAGTACTTCACCATGCAATGCTGTTATATTGTACCACTTATTCCATAGTCGATCATCCAAGGACAGTAATAACAGTTCAGGTATTTAGATCTAAATAAGCAACAACAAAGGCAACAACAATAACATCAACAATTACAACAACAACAACAAGAACAAAAGTAAGCATGTGGCAAGGGGCAATATTTTCAAGCATGAAAATGTAAAAACATGTCAGCCTAGCCGTGGAACAAAAATGCACTGCTGTTTGTGTAATTGATAAGACGAACAGACGGACGTCCCAAATTTTCACCGTTTGAGATGTGACACGATGAAATCATTCTCTCGTTAAATTTTTAAGCATATTATGGAGTTCTTGGTGCCAAAGTTAAGCTTACCCAATTCCCTTTCTGTGTGTGGAAAAAAAAATTGTTCTGCCTTAAGCAAAAGTCCAGCTATTGGTAATTAAAGACAATGGGGTAACCTGTTGCTGCAGCTGAATTTAGTGAGAAAGTGGCCGATCACTTTTGTAAATCCTTAGTATTCTTTGTTAGCCTATGCCGCTAAACTGCAAGTTTTGGACCTTAACTCAATCTATTTCAGCAAATTTAACTCCGAAATGCATTTTTAAATCGAAGGACTTTGTGAAGAAATTACGTACAATTCATTCACTGTTGAAAAACACATGATTTCTCCGGTCGCCTCAGTTTGACGAGTGCCTGATTTAGCGTCTCATTTAGTTTCATCTGATTTCAGGAGTAACTGATGACGTCCTGCATTTTGTCTGCAATCTCCTTTCAGGAACGAGCGTGGTTGTGAACAGAGAAGAGAGGCGAGCTTAAAAAGATCAGGGACATCAACTTTTGGGAGCTTTACGTTGAAACACAACTTCAATATTTCTCTTGTTTACGTGATTCAAAGAAACAGTATATAAATTTGACTGTGAGAAGCAAAACTTGAACAAAACACCATATGCTGTTCATAATCTTTACTTGGATATTTGGTTGAAACAGAATGGGAAACATGAAAAACATCAAATGAAATTTCTGCCATTTATGTCGTCCATAACAATTCCATTTCTTTCGCTGCTGGATCTTTCGTAATCTATATTGTAGGTGTTCACTGTATCCTTGTATTTCCACAGTTTCGCCATGTAACGTGAGCACCAGAATTCGCCCTCTGACGCCATTACCAACCGAGTCGCTTTGATGTCCTCAACTATTTCGCAAGTCAAGAAGACCATCAATCTGATACACATCTTTATGGTGAGTTTATATCATTTGTCTGAAGTAATTTGTAGTGATGGGTCATCAATGGCTGAGTTTTACGATATGCCCAGACGTGGGCTTATGTCGATGTTTGTAACCATTATTACTCATCTGTTTGTTTGTTCGTTTGTTTTTACTTCACTGTTTATGGTGTTTTGGTGCATGTGAATGTGTGCATTGTGTTTATGTGTGTGTGTGTGTGTGTGTGTTCTCTCTTTCTCTCTCTCTCTATATATATGAAGGGTTTCAGGATAAAACGCGGCAAACGCAATTTTAAACATTTTGAGAAATCCCTCATTACTGAGAATGGTGATAGTGCTATATTTTAATGACTTTCCTTTTCACCAAACGCCTTTTATCCTTCCCGAAAATCTTCAGAAAATTCTAGTTCCTAATGATAAATTGCTAACTACTGGGGAACAACTTGTCACTTTTTACTAAACTGTGATTCTAGATGTGTCTCCGGTGCCCCCAGACCCTTTTATATATATATCCTGAGTTCAGATCTCCGTTGCCTTATCTCCATTTTTCATATTTTGTGAAAATTGATGAGTTGTTTTGTTTTTGTGCATAGGAGATAGGACAAAATGATTTTCAAAATATACCTATTTGGGCAAGCGATAGGTGATATGAATCTATATATACATATGTGTATGCATATGTGTGCATCTATGTTATGTAAGTATTTCGCCATGTCTCTCTTGACATCTCTGATCATCTGTATAAATATTTGGTTTCCTCCTCACTATTTTTCTCTTTCTTGTACTTCTTTCCTATACCCACGTTTCTCTCAATAACAGTACCAGGAGCTCATTTTTTTTCTTTAAAACAAAAATCCATTCCTTTATCTCAATGAGCGATAAGTTCTTTATCTTTCTATCCCAGTCCTAAGTTATTGCTGAAAATTATCTTACTTTAAGGGAGACTTAGACGTTTTTGGTCTCCGAGTACCCGTTAGCATCTGGCATTCATTACCTGAGAGAAAGAGAAAAAGAGAGAGAGAGAGAGAGAGAGAGAGCAAGGAAGAGAGAAAGAAAGAGTGAGAGCGAAAAAAAAAAGAGAGAGAGAGAGAGAGAGAGAGACAAGAGACACTGGTACAATCTCTCTCAATCATTTTCAAAACAAAGAATAGCCTTAATGTTCTGGAAGTATCATACTATTTCTCTCTCATTTCCATGTGATCGACCGCATCGAAGATGATATACCAACGGAAGTTTTGCTTACCAAGTTTATGACTTGGCAGAGATTGGTAACGAGCATTTTTAATGGCCTTGCCGTTGGCAACACCTTGGAATGGTAGAGGCTTTCAGACGCACCTACTAATGCCCATTAGTAGCTCTGGTAACAGTGGCTGTAAGTGAAAAGGATCACAGAGTGAAAGCATTGCCTACTCTAACGCCGCCATTTTGACGCGTTTCGCCATTGACTTTTCTGAATTAATCCTCAAAGCATCACCCTTGCCCAAATGGCAAATAGTTTTTTGTTTTCGGCCTTTCAGCAGCCTTTTTACAGTGGTTATCTCGGCTGTATAAGCACACCAAGTCACGGCAGAGTTGTCGTTCGTGAGTTTCCAGAAACAGCATCGTACATGCCTATAGAGAACATAAAATATGTGGCCAAAAATGTTTTAAAAAAAAAAAAAAAACGAGTCTCCTATCTTTTGTTAAACTGGCTTTAACTGTCTCATGATAGTCCGTCTTTTCCTGTGAAAAATAAAGAAAACTGAAATTATAAATGAAAAGTAATCATTATTATAGTAATAGTATCTGTTCCAATGACGACCTCTTTGATTAGCTCTATATGGGTCTTTCTTTATTAGCTCTCCAGTGCCATAATGCAAAAAAGGGTTACTTTGTCAAATTTTACATACGGTTTCCTAAAATAGGCCAGTCTACCTTGAAGTCTGGTTTGTCATCACTCCTGATATTGTTTTCCCTCAGTTTCTTAATTTATTATTATTATTATTATTATTTTTTTTTTTTGTATGTCGAGGAAATGAATTATAAAACAATGCACTACCGCATTTTCTAGTGTTGTTTAGGCATAGAGGGACACAGCCGTGCATAATGCTTTCTCAACCTGGAAGTGAACTCTAAGAAAGTAGAACAACGTTAGGTAATGACCATGCGGACGTTTAATATCTAAGACTGATGATACTGTTGGGTATACTGGACAATGCAGCCTTCTATATCAGTGGTTCCCAAAGAGGGAAATACTGCGACCTCGAGGGCGTCGAGCGCTTTGAATAGGGAGCTGAAAGGTTAGAGGGCGTTATGGAGACGTGGATGGCTTGAGAGTGGCCAGAAGATGAGGAGATATCTATAGAATTAGAGATACGTTGAGCACAGTCTGTTGACTCGTCGCAATTACTGTTCTCTAAGTTGTATAGGATCAATGATTAAGTACATGTATATTCACACATACTAAAAAAAAAAAATACTATTCAGAATTACGCTCCTATGATTCTACTAAGATTAGACAGAAGAATTAATTAGAACTTGGGGACATGTGTGTTAGGAATACTCATGAAAATCTGAAATAAATGCTTTTGATGGGTGGCTGTGCGGAAGTCGTCTGGGGACCAAATTAATGGACTGCTGCATGAAACGTCTGGGAGCCACTGATGTAGATATTCTACAGTATGCACCTTAAAGAGCAAGGAACGTGACTGCACGATTCCAGTGAAGCTCACTCCTAGATTCACGAAAAGGTTGCTCTATAGATCTTCCCTTTGTCTCCTCGGTCTCTCATCGTTCCCACTTCCAGACTTTCCCGTCATCATTCTAGTCTGTGCTGCTTCATTGAAGTCATGCCTCACACAGACACAGTTGATAATATCTAATTTGTCAGAACACACCCGAGACAGATTGCCAGCATTTGTTTTCATGTCTTAATACTGAGAAAGAGAGAAAAGACAACAAATAAATATCGTACCGTTTTTTTTTCTTCCTCCCTCTACTTTTTTTGGAATTTTTTCTTCTTCCTCTTGTTCTTCGTCGTCGTCTACATCATCATCATCATCATCATCATCATCATCATTTTATAGAAGTGTTTTTCTTTGAAAAAAAACACACAAGGACTGTCGACCGGTATAGAGATATTTAATTCGCAAGCAAAATGGAAAAAAATGGAAAGTGAATGAATAAGTAAAATTTAAAAGAGTAAAAAGATATAATGAAATAATAAAATACAAATTTTAAAAAGTTTTTTTTTCAAAAATATGGGAAATAAAAATAGAAAGTAATAAAAAAATTTTAAAAATAAAAAAAATAAAAAAAAATAAAAAAAATAAAAAAAAATAAAAAAATAAAAAATAAAAAAGGAAGAAA
>JBCAUA010102203.1:0-10225 GCA_038406235.1 Peronia verruculata
AAAAAGAAATGTCTAATAAGAAACGTTTCACTAAACAAACCTATTCTTTAGAGTCCTTTGGCCTTTTGATACGAGAGGTTTCTTTATATAGGCGTATTTCATTGTCAGCGGTTTGACATGTGACTTCCAGATAAAGGCAGAGAGCAAATATCCTGTACAAGATATGATGTTGACAAGTCAGAAGATAAGAAGAAAAAAAAAATGTTTCAGGAAACAGACAATTTATTTTGCTCAGATCAGGTCAACGGATTTATATCTGGGTGCGCTGCTTAGTTTTATATGGCGATAGTTAAGTCAAGATGATCTACGAAACGCTTTGGCATGCTGAAATCAATAGATTTATCTCAGTGTGCTGCTGAAAAGTTTTGCATGACGGACGCCAAAAAGAAAATAATAATAATAATAATGTAACAGAAAAAAAAAACATAAATAAGGAAACATGTAATTTGTCTTTATCTGCTCAGGTCAACAGATTGGTCTGAGCTTTGTTTACAGCTGTATATGACAAACGTCAAGTTCAAGAAAGTCATTAAAAAAAAAATTGAATCAAAAAACATGCAAGTTATTTGGGCCTGTTTGAGTTAACAGACTTACATAGACGTGGTTTTTAATAGCTCTGAATGAAGGACCTCAAAATTGAGATGCCGCCAAAATGGTTCGACTCATGCTGAACTATAGGATATACATATAACGATGACCAGGATTGAGAATTTTAGGTTAAAGTATGTAAGGACAGTGGCTTAGTTTGCTGTTACAGGGCCATTTCACGAGTCAGTATCATGAAAACAGTATTTATTTTGCTGAATTTAACAGATTCATCCATGTACAGTGCCTGGTAATAGTGTAATGTTATTTTTTTACCACGGTTGTCGACAGCTGAGATAACCACCACTACAGGAGGGTGAAAAGCTCATAAAAACCATAGTGCTTGCTGTTTCGTATGAAGGATCTCGAGTTAAGATACAGTAAATCTGGTAAGGTTTAGTTCAAGCCATATCACAAACAGTTCTAGTCCAGATGAGTTTCTATGGTTGTGAAGATGTAAGGCCAATGCTTGGTCGGTTTGATGACGAAGACCCATTTCGATATTTCTCCTGAACTATGCATTTGTACAATCATTAAGATGAATATCGAACTTTTTCATTTAAAATTTGTACAATCGTTAACATGAATATCGAACTTTTTCATTTAAAATCCTTCTCGAAATTCTAAAATGACTTGCGTTATGTCTGTTCTGTATGCTTGTCTTAGTGTAAATACATATTTTGAATAAAAGTGAGATAAAAAAAAAAAAAAAAAAAGAAAAAGAAAAGGAGAAAAGAAATCCCTGACTGATGATATTGCATGACAGATGACTTAAGAGTAATCATGTCGCCCAGTTAATGGAACTGTGTCACATCTAGGATTCAGAATTTTTGCTTTGAGATCATTAATGTTTTTTCACATATGTGGAAACATCTTGTTAAACTTGTACTCAGATCTTCAGTATGGCCATAACCCTTTAAGATTTTAGGCAGCTCCGAAAAAACTAAGTTAGGAACATTCTAAAGCATTTTTAAAAAAAATATCAGCGACTTTATAGTGAGTATTATATTCAAGGAATACTAATGACGTAACACGATTTTGAGCATAATATATAGGGAGTGTTATTGGTATCACAATATATTTTCTTTAATTTCTTTTTCTTTCAAAAATCTAAATCTTATGTAGATAGAAGCCGAGATCTTGGCAATTAAAGACGATATAAGATACCTGTTACTATCACTGAATTTACTGAGAAACTGGCCGATCAATTTTGTAAATCCATATTATTCCTCATTTAGCTCATGCCACTAAATCATATTTTTTTCATTCATATTATTTTATTCTTCATGTGTAACACTGAAATGCATTTGTAAATGGACATGGAAGGGTTTTGAGCAAGACAACACGAACAACAACAACAGTAACAACAATCAACAACAATTTGCTCTAAAACTTCACCCACTGTTAACAAAATCATGATTTATCCGGTCGCCTCGGTTTGACGAGGGCCTGATTAAAATTTCATCATGTCGCGTCTCTGTGTTATCAATAAAAGAATGTAATTTGTAATTATTTCTTATGTAGATTACTCAGACTTTCACTTACGAACAGCCTTATTGAGATGTATCATAATGTTGTGACATTGGAGTGTAGAGGGCAAAAAGAGGCCTTCTTGATTTTTCCACCTCATTAACTTCTTGGTCTTTGTCAGTTTAAGTCGGACTGTGAATGCCAGGTTGAATGAAATGTCAGTCAATCAAAGTTTAATCGTCAGTCAGGTCCCTGGCTTTCTGTGACAGTTTGGAGTGCGACTCCCTTTGATTGAAGTGATAAATCGCTGTCGCGTGAGCTTTTCACTTTCCTTCTTCCAAGTCTATCTAAAAACTGGTTGAACGACTTCACAAATTAGACTTAAGAGTTGCTAAGGGATTTTCTCAGTCGATGTTAAGCTGTAATTTGAGACAACAAACTTTGTAGTTTTCAGTGTTAAGACAGTAAAATGACTGGTTGAGCCGGATACAGAAAAGTCACAGAGACGAGAAGTGACGAAAGCAAATTAACGAAAGCTTACACAATCTTCTCATTCTGTCTCGTCGGATTTTGAGTTGAAATCAGTTTGCGAAGTTGTTGGAAGGCAAGACGCGATGAAGTTTATTCTGCGCAAATATTCATGCAGTAATCAGCCAGAGCTGGGAATCTCGGATGACCGATCATAATTGGAGTAGTTATGGCTTGGTACTTAGGGAATTACATTTGAATATTTGTCAAAATGAGACGTTTGTCGATTTTTCACTATATATGGGGTTTTTTGGTATCACGTGAAAGCTTACAGCATACCCTTTGTGATGGTGGGGGAAAAAAAAAAAGATTTTGAGCTAGCTTCATTCTAGCCAGAGATGTTGCAGTTAAAAGAGACAAGGAGGGACCCCGGACCCGCCCCGCCCCTCCCCTCCCCCCAGCAATGACGGATAGTACGAGAAAATAGAGTTTAAAACAACTGGTTGCGATATATTTCTTCTCTCTGCTCTCGGCTTCACTGTCCCATTTCCTTGATACATGTATCACCTCTCTCATGACACAGTTATCTATGGGAAGAGGAGGGGGGGGGGGGGGAGGGCAGGTGAGAGAGAAAGGGGGAAGGCGCGGGAGGGGGAGGAAAGTTTTTTGGGTTTTTTTTTCCCTTTTTAATGTTTTATATTTTAGCCATGATTCAATAAATTTCACCCAATATACAAACAAGGCACACCTCTATTTACACTACACGGGCTCACACCTTTAGATATATTTCTGCTTCCCCCCCCCCCCCCAACCAAACCTTCCAGAGATTCGCCCACCCTTCTCTTTGTCTGGTTCTCTTTCTGCTGGAAGGGTGTGGCGAGTTGAAGCCAAAACGACATTAACAGTTTTGTTTTGTTTTGTTTGTTTTCACTGCTTGAATTTTACTACGTCCGCAAAATCATTACAAAATATAGGAATATTGTCAGATTCTTGGGTTATAAGCCTAGTAATATAATTTCAATTATTAGATAGTTTCAGAAATACAACATAAGTTTCAAGGGGGGGGGGGGGGGGGTCTGATTTACGGACAGCATGACATGAAGAAATGACAAAATGAATCTACAGAGGAATCCATGGAACATACATGAAATTATTCTGTTACGGAGCTCAATGAAAACTGGTGTATTGTTTGATATCAATAGCAAAAAAAAAAAAAAAAACGTAAATCCTTTCACCACGATGACATTTGATAGTGCTGAAATGACTCTACTTCATTAAAAAAAAAAAAATAATCCATGAACAATTTTGAATTGAAAAACGAATATAAATTAAGCAATAAAATAGTTTTCATTTATTAAAAAGAAATACAAAGTGGCAGAAAATAAATACTCTATATCAAAAGAGCTTAGCAATTAATGAACAAATCCTTTTTTAAGGTGGTGAGAGAGTGAGAGAAAGGAGGAGACAGGTGTTAGAGAGAATGAGAGAGAAAGAGAGAGAGGGAGAGAGAGAGTGAGAGAGAGGGGCGAGAGAGAGAGAGAGGGAAGAGACAGGAAAAGAAGAAGAGAGAGAAAAAGAGAGGGACAGAGAAGGAGAGAGAGGGGAAGAAAGAATGAGAGAGAGAGAGAGAGAGAGAGAGAGAGAAAGATTGCCAGCACACTGCTAAATTAACATAAATGTGTTATTGCAGATTAAGACATGGAGAAACGAGAGGATCATGACTGAAGTAAATTAAGTTCTATGACAGAAACATCAGAAACCACAACACAGTGACGCCCATGATGTAAAGGGTATGCATAACAATTGTCGCTGCAAACAGTTCTGGGATAAAACGGAGACGAGGAAATTCCGATGTACGCCCACTGCCTGCCATCATTTTTGTCTGGGGTGTCTGCCCATGATAACATAGAGATTTAAGGGACAAGAGGAGCGTACCAGGCACGGTCCTCCAGTACACAATTTTGTAAAAGCTCTATTCTTGCAGATTTTATGAACTACTAGCAAAAAATAAAAAATAAAAAAATCTATGAAATTGTGAAACAGACAATAACAACATACTACAGCTCTGTTATCCCCAGTTAAATGTGAGGGAACGTCTACTGCGTCGTTTTCTTGAAATTAATTGATGTCATAGACATTGAATATTACACTGTGGACACTGTGGAGTGGTCCCTTTTATTATAGTAAAATGTCCCTGCATCATTTGCTATACGGTTCTGGAGAATATCTATACGTTGCAAACTTTTATTACCGACAGTAAATCTACGGTTTTATAGTTGCGTTAATAAACTACATAATATACTGTAGGTCTGTTGTATGAGAAGAAAGCGTTGGTTAACAAATCATCACTTCGATGTTGGTACTTTGAACTTTGCCTCATTTAATTCAATGTAGTTTTTGCCCTTGAAATCCTCTCGCCAGTTTATGAATCGCTTATTATTGCACTTATAGAACAGATGTCTGGATAAGTGTTACCTCTGGTTGATTAATAATGTACTTAGAAGAAATCATCTTTATGCATCAGCAGCTTGTTTGTGCCAAATGCTTAACTGCTGTGGGTGAATACATTCTGAAGTTTTTGAGTCTATGGAACTTTATCGCTCCCCTTTCATCATTAAACCGCTGAAGCAGGTTCTGAGACACTTTGCTTACGTTGCTCTTTATGGTCATGGGTCAGTTGTTTTGGGACCCATCGGGCTGAAACGTTTCTAAAATCTAACTGGTTGACAATTCCATGAATGGTGATTTTAAAAAAAAAAAAAAATTCCGACCCTAATGGAGAGTTAACGAACTTTGAGTCGCCTGTCCTTACGAATCAAGAGTATCAACAAGCTCCACATTTTCGTTTGAAAGTGAAAAAGATGACCGCTCTGGACGTTTTCTATCCTGCACAATTGATCGCTCTTGCTGAAACTCAATGCACAAGAAGATCACTTTCTTGAGGCTTGTAACACCTTCTCCATAAACGCATACCAATTCTGAATGAATTTCGGAAAGAAGTTTTCCTTTTGCATTTAAAAGTCTTATCACAGCACGAATCTCTTTCTTTGACCACTCAGCAATGAGGGTAGCCATTTTCACTTCTATGCAGCATGGCAACGCTTTAATCAATAGTACTGAAACGTTCAGCACAGGTGTTCTATAAATAGATCTTCAATTTTCTGTTGAACATTTTTAGATATGACTATTGGTTCGAGAGATATGGCCTTACTTACCTTATTTCTGGGACAACCCTCGTATTTGATTATGAACGCCAAGCGTGCCAATCCATACTAAAAAACGACTCGGATTGTCAAATGAAAATTTGTTGAAAAAAAATAAGATTTTATTGACCATGGACTCACAGGAGCTACTTGTTACTTGTTACTCTCTGTTTCTATATTTATCCTGTTCTTTTCTGATGTTGTAGAGGGGCCTATGAGGATGAGACGTCCAACCTTTTCCATCCCTCTCTATCTTCCACTCTGCTCTCTAAGAATCAGCCAATCTCATTCCAGTTCATTCCCTGACATTGTTTCTCATTTCTTCCTACTTTGTTTCCCGCTTCTGCGGCTGTCTCTCACTGTGCCTTGAAAGATGGCCTTTGCAAGGCGTGACAATCCGGACATATTGTTATTCTGGTATCATCTCAGTTTTTGTTTCTTCGTTATAGTGAGTCAGTTCTCATGGAGTCCTGTAGCTTTCTGAATCCTCTTGCCAAACTCTCCTCTCACTACTTACGTGGTCTCTGCAGTTTCTGCAAAGGATTTTTCTTTTAGCATCTCATTTCTGTTACAAAGATCCGCCGTGTAAATGTACATTGAGTGTCCAGGTTTTGTAGGCATAGAGGAATACTGTCATTACAAAATGAGTGCATAAGATGGATTTCCGAAGGTAGACCGATGGTCTTGTCTTTCCGTAATAGGCTGAAGTTTTACTAGTACAATTCCTGCTTGTATGACCCTTGTAATAGGATGTCCGGATTTTAAATCGTCATCTGATATGGGGGAAAGCGAGGCATTTGAAAATCTTCACCATACTCGTCCTGAATATTTTGGCACAAAAAAGCTGTAGCTGAGTATTATTTACACTGAAGTAAATTTCACCCATTTCTAGAAACCGTCGAGATAACCTCAACCAGGAGGTTGAAAGACGTATATAGAAAGGAACATTTCCAGTTTCGAGCCTGAGTAATGAGTGAGTATTTCAACACAAAGGGGTCTAGCTAGAATTATGTTAGCACAAAAGGCAAGCATACCTATTTCCCTGTGTTACCATTGACCCTCTACATAAGAAAAATGGTATCAGATTCATTTCCATTCGTTGCGCGACAAAAGATTATAGACGCCCCTTCCGAAAAGTGTTACTTTTTATAACTGTAACGTATGTCACACACAGTAGACTGAATTATCTCTGACACAGTATAATTTACACTCACCGTGCTACTGCTATACGAATTAAAAGTCGACATGCTGGCAGCCTAGTCAATCCTTCAACACTCACAGATGTTTTCAAAATTATAGATTCAGTCTATATATATATATATATATATGAAACTAGCAGACACATAAATATCCAACGTGACAGGAAATGCAATACAACATGTTGTCAGTTTTTGTTTTGTTTTGTTTTTTCTCTCTATTTATTTTTGTCCTTGATTATTTTTTAAAAGACATTTTTTTTTTGTATGCATTATATTTCGCTGTCCAAAACTCGATTTCTTTTCCAGAAATTACAAAGATGTTAATAATTCATCTGTTCTTCCATAAAATCATAATTGAAACTCGCGGAACAGTGAACAATCTTGTCAATACTTACAAAGTATGAAACTAGAAAACATTGACTTAGTTTTTCACAAAAATATCATTTACATCGCAACCGAAGATCCTCTGAAAAAAAAAAAAAAACGTACTCAAGCCTGTTTTGAAAGAATCTACATGGAAAAGAATTTATTTTCTTTAAAGATACAATAACAGACTGTTAATCTCTCACTGATTAAAACATTTTTTGGGGGGGGGGGTGGGTCCTTCTTCTCTTTTTGTTTTGTTTTGTTTTCATTTTATTTTGGCTTTCCTCGAGCATAACTCAAAAGATGTGAAATTGAATGTGAAATGAGGTATTTCGAGATCGGTCACATGACCGAGGCAACATCGCTCACATGTGGCTTTGTCTACATGATGTGACAGGTCTGAAAGCTCATTATTCGTCAAGATTTGTCTGCCATGCGCAGAGCAAGTAAACAAATCAGCGTGTGAGCGAAAATCCTCGGTCATGTGATTTTTCTCGAAATACCTCATTGAACTTTCGTACTTTTAGTTTTCCTTCTAGGAGCTTCAATTCAAGGCACCCTTTTCGTTTCTCCTATCGCCCCCACCCTCTCCAGCCACCCCCACTTCCCCCGCCCCTACTACTCCTGACCTTTTATAACATGATTGAATCAGATGTGATTTATAAAGGAGACACCCTACGGTTTTCTGGGCCTGACGAACACAAAGACCTCATGTAAAGCTCTGGGTCAGAAGAGCCATTTTCATGGGCATAATAAGTTCTGTTTTATACTTGTGAAAGTAAAACGCCTTGGTAGATAAGTTAGTTCAGTACAACCTTTGATTTTTACAGTCATCATTTCATTATAAAGAACCAAATGGGCCGTAAATTGGAACATCTCCTCAGGTTTCAGGCCTTTGTGCAAATGAAAGCAATCAAATCTTACTTACATAATATATGTATGCATATGCGTGATAATATAATAATATTAGTATTAACACCTACCCTTTCTTTCTCCCTATGACACGAATGGTATAGAAAACTAAATAGATCTTTGTTCATTGTCCTGCACAGAGAAGCTGTCTATTCAGGCGAATAACATGAACACTCATCTGCCAGTTCACTTCTTTATTTTTTTTTTTTTTTTTGTATTCTTCATTGTCTGTCTTTTGTATGTGTGTGTGTGTGTGTGTGTGTGTGTGTGTGTGTGTGCGCGCGCGTGTGTGTCTGTCCTTTATCTTTTAGATTGTTATCTCTTATCTTCTATAATGGGAGATCGTTTCGCAGATTATCTGCCCTCCCAAAAGAGGGACTTGTGTATGGGGAGATCATTTTTGACCAGCCCCATTACTTCCCTTTGCTAGACAAAAAGAGGTGTTGAGCAAGCAGTGTAAAGAGGAAAAAATCTATTTACATCTTGTCATTCGAAAGACTTGTGGCCAAAAAATTTGATAACATTATAACAATAAGAAGAAAACATCCTCTTTACATCATAATTTTCCTGGAATTTTCCATGGCAAAGGTGATTTTTTTTTCCTCTTTACACTACTTGTTCAGTCCCCTTTTTTTTGTCTGGTGGTAAAGGGAAGTAATAGGGCCGAGCACAGCGATCTCCCATTGTAACGTTGGCACCTCATTGTAATAGAATATGTATGTCACTTTTGATTACTCTTTTCTTGGCCTTATGGTATAAAATGCTACACTTTCTTCTCTTTTCGCAGGCTCTTTCTTTTCAAACTCATCTACTACTGTTGTGCCCATTATTGATAACGGAAATAGGATAGGATAGATTGTAGAGCTTTGAAGGTAAATGAAAGTAATTACTTAGATATAATCAGATCTGAATATCAGTTTCTGTGATGAAAGCAAATGTCAGGGACTCTGTATTCTGCAGAAGATAAATAAGACTGTCTAAAGTGAACCGACAGACAGACAGATACAAAGATATATACCGATAGACAGGCGGATCTAAATAAGAGACTGGGCAGATAAAAATTTGGGCACGAAGGCTGATGGATTTTTAGACAAAATAGACAATCAGAGGACAGGTCACTAGATATCCAGACCAACAAGCCAAAGGACAGCTGATATACTGCATAATATGTATAGAAGATTGACATCACTTACAAGTGCCGTCAGAAAAACATACAGATTAGCATAAAGACAGACAAACCGATCGACCAATAGAGAGACATGCAGCATATACATGATTTGATAATCAGACAACCAATTATGAGCTGGCAGGGACGTCAGCAATCTGATACATAGACAGACAGACCACCTGACTGACAAACAAATATACTGCAAATGTATAAGACAGATCGACATCCATATGAGTCAACATGAAGATAAACTGCTATGCTATATACATAATTGCTTAATTGGTTGCCCATATGAGCGGGCATCACACTATACTAGTCTTGTCAGAGCCTATAAATCAACAGACCACCAGGTGTTCCTGCTTCTCTGTATCAGCAAATATCAAATTCCGAATATTTTTAGTGAGTTATCGTTGTGTATTATCGCTTGACATGACATCAGCTTTGCCTTGTCTAGAAATGAAGTTTTACCTACAGGTGCAAGCTTATAAATGCCATAAAATTTGGCATGGAACCCACCTGAAGTTTACTGTTTGTTTGTTTGTTGTCATGGACAGGCTAACGTGTACGATTAAGAAACATTCCCCTGATATTCCTAATATTTACAGGTTTTTACTGTTCTCTCTGCAAACAAATCAAAAACTTGAGGAAGCCTTCGGCCTAACATTTGTGTCTTTCTTTCTTTTCAAATGAATTGATGATTCTAACGATTAAAAAAAAAATCGATCTAACTCATATTTTTTTTTTCTTAGACCAACTGCTTTCACTGGCAGAGCATGTGAGGGGGGGGGGGGGGGGGGGGGGGGGGGGGGGGGGGGGGGGGGGGGGGGGGGGGGGGGGGGGGAGGGGGGGGGGGG
>JBCAUA010102214.1:0-10225 GCA_038406235.1 Peronia verruculata
TCTATCTATCTATCTATCTATCTATCTATCTATCTATCTATCTATCTATCTATCTATCTATCTATCTATCTATTCACTTAGCTGCCTGTCTGTCTATGTTATTTGAGTGTTAGATACTTCGAAGTGCCAACAATGTGTACGTTTCAGACCATTGTGCAGGTGTTGGCAATGACGTTTTTACTTTTACAGATACTAATAACAGAAACTATAACATCACTGAAAATTATCATATGCCCCACAGCTAATAAAGAAGATATTTTTTTATACCTTTTATGATTTTCTACTCTTATGGAATTGAGATTGCCTACTGAATTTCAGAGTTTCCCGAACATAACAAACTATACTTAATACAAATAATGAAAGACCTGTAGCAGTTCAATCGATCGGTCACTCACCCACTGGTTACTCAATCTTTCAATCTATCAGTCAGCTACTTAATTTGCCAGTTAGCGAGTCAATCAATTTTTCATTAAATTTTCAGTGAATCAATGATTGATCAATCAATCAATCACTCATTTAATCAATCAATCGATCAGTTGCTCAGTTGTATAAATCTTTTTTAATGCTAGCCTATCCCATGGAAAAAGTCGAAGAAAATCGGGCGGAGGTTCTCCTCAGGGAAAGAATGAGAAAATACACACAACCCCTGCAGACAAAATCAAAATAAAATAAGATTAACATACAAAAAATAGAGATGATGAATGGAGAGGAACCCATGGGGGAGATCTCTTGAAATGAATAGCTCATTCCGATACTCCCACAGCGCGTGTAATACATTGTAATTGAGTTGTACCTACGCAATACAACGAATGCCCACCACATCCGGAGTATGGAAAGGATAGGTAGGTGGGGCAATGAGCAGTAATTGGTGAATTTCAGAATCTTTGTAAAGCAATATGGCTATAGGCATATCGACGCAGGAAACTTCACTGTAGCAAATCAATCAATGGATCAATAAATTAGTCAATCAACCATTCAGGTAACCAACCAATCATCCACCTAGCCAACCAACCAACCAATCTACCAACCAATTAACATATTAACCAATCAAGCAACCGTCCAACCAACCAACTAGTCGACCTACCAACCAATCAACCAACCAACCAACCAATCCATCAATCAACCAATCAACCAACCAATCATCCAACCTACCAGCCAACCAATCAACATACTAACCAATCAAACAACTATCATACCAACCAACTAGTCAAGTCAACCTACCAACCAACCAACTAACCAACCAACCAACCAACCAACCAACCAACGAACCAACCAATCAACCAACCAACCAACCAACCAAGCAACCAACCAACGAACCAACCAACCAACCAACCAATCAATCAACCAACCAACCAGTGAACCAACCAACCAATCAATCTACCAACCAGCCAATCTACCAACCAACTAATCAACCAACCTACCAACCAACCTACCAACAACCTACCAACCAACCTACCAACCAACCTACCAATCAACATACTAACCAATCAAACAACCATCCAACCAACCAACTAATCAGCCAACCAACCAGTCAACAAAAAACAAAAATACCAACCAATCAGCCAAGCGACTAATTTGTCAGTCAGTCAACGTATGAATCAATTGATGAGCCGATTTCCAATCAATCAACTTACCAACCAATAGCTCAGCCAATAAATCTTTCACCTACCATTGGCCTGTCTGATACAAGAGAAAAACAAAAATAAGAGAGTTTCCTAAGGGAGAGGACAACAGACATTGACACAAACTCACGTAATGACATACACACTGACACGACACAAACAAAGATAATGTTGTGTGTGAGGCGTAGCTCGGGAGGGAGGGTCACCTTGTAAATATCTCATTCCGGCACCCCCATAGCTCCTGTAAGGTATGTAAATGAGCCGTGCCTGCGTCAGACAGCGAGTGCCCACGACATCTGGTCAGCCGGTCACTCAGTATGGAGTGGACACGTGTGTACGGAAATGGCGCAGTATTGCGCGGCAAAAGTTCTGGGCTGACGTCAGAAACGGTGAGTGGGTGTGTCAAGTCTATCAGGTGACGGAGTGGTATTGTTAATAGGCAGGAAATTATTCGGCTCCGCTATACATAATATGAATGTTAATTCGTTGGTGCTCTCTTTGCTGGCTTATGTTTTTGTTAACATTATTGAAACAAACAAATAAACAAACAAACAAACAAAACAAAATGAAGCATCCTGTTTTTTGATGCCTTTTGTTGTTGTTGTTAATTTTATTGTTGTTGCTGTTGTTGTTGGACTCATCATTTCGCCGCCTTCCTGGAACACCGACGGTGCTTTTCGAAGCATTGCTTTAGTGTAAAAGTGAAAAATTAGTCAAAAACAGATTTGACTGTTGTCTCTCTTCTGTTTAATATGGCTCGATATTTGTGTTTTTTGTTTCTTTTTTAATCTATAAGATGAGGTAATTGCAACGACAGGTGTTAAATTATTTTTTCCATTCCTTCTTGCTCCTGTCTACGGAGTTCATAGGCTTACTCTGTACCAAGACATCAGCAAATGTTTTGTTCTCTCAATCATAGAGATATTATGACGGAGGCCTGTAAACTAAAAAGCTCACTCACTCTCTCCGTCACTGAATTATTCACTCACTCCCTCACTCCCTCCCTCACTCACTAACTCGCTTACTCACTCACTCACTCACTCGCTTACTCACTCACTCACTCACTCACTCACTCACTCACTCACTCACTCACTCACTCACTCACTCACTCACTCACTCACTCATTCACGCATTCACTCACTCACTCAGTCACTCACTCACATCCTTAAGATTAGTAGATGAATATATCTCAAAACAGGCCAGGCGGCAATTCACTCTTCACCTTTCATATATTGTGCAGCCGCATGGTTCATTTTCTAACCAATGTCCATGAACGTTATTCTGACATGCCCAAACCTCCATCAGACAGGTTCGCCCTGGCTTGCAACACAAAGCAAGACTTGTCTGTTCATTAAAAATGCTATGCATAGTCAAGACAAAACTATGATAGAACTATGACCCTGAAAATAAATACATGTATGTTACTTGTGTATGTCAGACAGCATACCTGGCATGTTAAATGTACCACAAGTACCTGAGACCTCACCTACCTGTGCTATCTCCCCCCAGAGCCCTGGACCTCACACTTGGCCCCTCATAAATCTATCAACTCACGAAGGGCAAGCGTTCCATTGTCTGGGACCACGTCTATCCCCCTAAGGTATCCTAGAGGGTACTGTGTGCAATATAATATACAAATAGACTCCTGTGACGTTGTTACCACTCCGCTTGTTATAATGTTTCGATCGTCTCTGTTGTCTTCGTTGGCGGTGTTATATTTAACATCAAAAGTATAAGATAAGGTATGGTTTTATTGTTTGAGTACCAAATCATGATACTTGGTTCATACTCCAAAAAAGAGTGGAAGTCGAAAGCAATTGAGATCAGTGACTTTCTTGAACTTAGCTGTGCAATATGGAGAGAAGATCCTAAGTATAATGAGGGAATCTTTGAGCAAACCGGCTTCTTGCACTTGCAGGATTAAAGAATAATTCACAGCTAAGCCAATAGAACTGTCTGAGACAATGTCTGTATGGATCTTTTGTTAAAACTTTTGCTCTCCATCGTGTGCCTGAAGAATCGTGGATGTGTGCTGTTCATTTCGCCGATGAGGAATTTCAAAACATTGAAATAACAGAGTAAAAAAACACACACACAATATTATGATATTAAAAGTGTGTTGAGATTAAAATGTTGAAAACAGAAACAATAATAAGACTGAACGAATGTTGTTTGTCACAAGACAATATGATCTCAGATGGTAATAGGTGGAGAACACTGATTGCCATCGACCAGCAACAGGACAACAGATAGTCAGGAAAAACAGCGAATATTGTCTGGGTGAGAACCTATGTTAGGCGGTCCTTATGGGACATGCTCTTTCTGAGCCACGGAGGCATTACGTGATTGATTACATTTGCCACGGATAATGGCCCATATTCTTCTTGAAAGCATCCTCAGACCCGAGGGAGATATTGAATTTTCCATGTCTGAGAATGCCTTAATGGCGCTGTAAAATGATTGGACAAAAAGGTACAGAGACAAAAAAAACCCCAAAAAACAAGACAATGAGTCCACAAAGCTCACAATAGGATCGCAAAGGACATTTTTGTTTGTAACCTAATCTCATGAAATGAAATACAGAAGCCCGAAACATTATCGTACACAAATGCCAATAATTATATTCTTAGAGATATTTCCTGTGGCTGAACGCACAGGATCCACCGTGATCGAGAACCTAGGGCTTAAGGTCTTTATATGCTTATGCTTTTTAATTTCAAGGAGGGGGTGGGGGTGGGGGGGAGTGGTTATCTCGATCGAGACATTAGGCGTCCTCTCCAGTAAAGTGTAAACATTTAATTGTCAAGGGTATGAATCTTACTAGGAGATGATAAACATTGCAAGCTGCATTTTTTTTTTTCATTGTCTTAAGATATCCGTAATTGTTTTTAGAAAGAGAGCCCCAAGTCTAGTCTAGCCATCTGATATAATGGCACTTATATTTCGGAGGCCCTGTGAACATTCCATTCCATTCAAAAGACAGCAGCTGTCGGGGCAAAACTTCTAAAATTAAATTTTTACTCAAAAGTTTTCTCTAACCAAATTGGGCCCGCATTTGAAACCGAAAAGATCCTACTTCCAGGATAGAGAGGCTCATACAAACTAAAAGCTGGCTCAATGCCTTTCCGTTTTAGGAAGTTCTACTCAGTGATTTTTGGTTTGTCTTTTATATTATATAGATATGCATTCTAACAATAACACGCCTCACCGAAGATTTCATGTGCTATTCAAACGAAGTCATTAGCACGATAGATTATAATTATGGTATTCCGAGTAAAATTCATTGTAAAGAGTTAAATAGGACGCAGTCAGTAACGACATTATACATGTACTATCTTTCCGCCTTTCAGTCTCTTATGGTCAGCTGTCTCGATCGCCGAGGAGCAAGGCAAGAAAAGAGGACATTCTCCAAAAAGAGCGGTAATAAGTATATTGAATGAATACACGAGGTGGGTCATAACTTTGAGGGCATGTGAAGTTTAGGCCATGTATAGGTCGTGACCTCCACTCCACCACCTTGCCCCCAGCCTGTCCTCACATCGGACATTTTCCCCGCCAGACAGATTAACTCCCTGCTCTTACATTTTCTTTATGAGAATCGGCCGGAAACATGCGTTGAATTCATGTCAGGAACCACGGGATCGTAAATTATTTTGGTAGGCCTACACACTCAGAACATGGAGTATTCAACCATCCTGATGATATAAGGTTTGTTTGTTTGTTTGTGTTGGGATTCAAGGACACATCAACACGATCACGGCTATATTGTGCCAAACACGTCAGAAGAAGAAGAGTGGAAAGAAAGCGGGCCAGAAGACAAGAGCAAGGAAAAAATAATCAAGGTGTCACCCCTGGTATGTGGTGGATGACAATGACATTCCATGGGAGACATACAACCGATGACGGCCTTTCACGGCCTGCAAGTGGGAGCAGGGAATCTACTTATATACTCCGCCCCCCCCCCGGAGATCCGGGGGGGGGGGGGGCGGGAAATGATGAGATAAGGTATTATCTAAACCAATGTGGAAATTTGAGCAAGCCTATAAGTCTTGCGTGAATTAAACGAGACTTCATGAAGTCTAATAGATTTATTCCGACCAAGCGACCGGCTGGAAATCCCCGTCTATTTTCAGTAGGGGTACAAACACTCCAAACTTTTCACTGCCATTGACCCAGAAAAAAAAAAGGGAGGGGGGGGGGATGCACATGGGCTTTGATAACTGTTCATGGATCTCGTGGTAGAGAGGTAAGACATCTAAGTGAGTGTTCTATTTTTAGCAAGGAGTACAAACACTGCCCTGGGGATTTTCAGGTTTGTGCTTAGTCGAATATGAACTTTTGTTATTCCTCTAATCGATCGTAGTAAAAAGTTACAATAAATATCCTTCGCATGCAATGCCTGCATATTCAATCAAAACTACTAAGAATTGACACTTTGAAGGTCCTGTAAAGCAAAGACGATTGAGAGGACATCCTGTGGGATGGGATCATCGGGCGCGTTATTTTTTATTTCAAGAAATGTATAGAACCACAATTAAACTTCAGTCAAACTTGTTTAATTTTCAGCAAAGCGAAATAAGATATTCAAAGTCTGGTGTTCATCCTTAGGTTTTCTCTCCTTCCCCATCGGCAAGAAATACCTGAAATCTCGCAGTTTCTTCCATCTAGTCAAAATACGTTTTCAGGTACACGTTTAAAATGGGTGGATGAGCTTCTGATCTCTCTCAATTTGCTGCTTATTTCTTTCTTTCTTTCTTCTTTCTTTCTTTCTTTCTTTCTTTCTTTTTTCTTTCTTTCTGTCTTTCTTTCTTTCTGTCTGTCTTTCTTTCTTTCTTTTTGTCTGTCTTTCGTTTTTCTTTCTTTCTTTGTGTTTTCCCTCTGTTTGATTAACTTTTTTTTTTCTGTTGACGTTCAATCTTTTGTGCTCTCTCCTATTCTTTCTCCTCCTCACATTTCTTCCTCTTTTTCGTCACCTTCTTTCGTCTTCTTCTTCTTCTACTTCCTCTTCTTTGTCTTTCTTTTTCCTCCTTCCCTGTCCTTCTCTTGTTTCTTCGTCTCCTTCCACGCTCATGCTATACTTTTCTTTACATTATTTCTCCCATCCCATTTATCTGCATCCGTGTATTTTCAAATGAGTTCTTCATCGATTTCCAGGGCATAAACAAATCACAGCAAGCAGAATGAAGGAATGACTCGCATCACAGGAAATAATTTATACGGTTATTCTCTCGTCACGATTCTTTCCTGGGTCAGTTTGTCCTTTCTGACAAAACGTATTTTCGAAATACTTTCGGTATTTACGCGCCAATTCAAATAGATTTTGATTTATAACTGTCCACGAGATAAAAACAAAAAACAAAAAAAACTCTTGCATTACTTCAATGTCTTAACCTTAAAAGTGCCAATGGAAGTAACTAAAATGCCAAAACCAAAATTTCTATTTTGACATAATATTTCATGTTTTTGAAATCTCGGTTTATGCTGTAAGATGACAGAATATAAGATTATCTTCTGCGTTATCTGCTGTTTGAAGGACGTTTAAGCGCAAAGTATACCTTGAATCTTTGAACAGATCAGAACCGCGGCACCTCTAGGGTTAAAACTGCATTTCGATTAATATGACTTAGAGGGAAGATCCCAAAACTGGATTTTCTACAAAGAGAATGTTGCAGGGAAAGCCGTTTTGTGTGAGAAAGTACGTTGATGTACCAGGAAGACCTATACTACAACCATTGGAGATCTCCATCAAACAGGCACAATGAAGGAAACAGCAACTCGAATCACATCCAGTGCAGTCATCAGTTCACAGAGTTGAGGCGGAAACCCACAATCATGATATGAACTCGTAATAAATCATGATTCTGTAAGCAGCACGTAGTGGCCCGGACCGAACACTGGCTAAACTTTTTACGGCCGAACGTGACTTACATAATATTTTTTTAGAGAATGACTTTAAAAGACTGAAAACCATAATTAAGCCGAAATATAGTTGTTTTACTTTATATAGAAGCTATTAAGACGTTTTCTCTCTGTCGTTTTTTCCCCATTTCTTTTTCATCTCCATCATCATCATTTTTCTCTTGTTCTTCTCCCTCATGTTTTATCTTCGTCTTCTTCTTCTTTTTAATTTTTTTAAACTTCTTCTTTTTATCATTCTGATTCTTGTTCTTCATCTCCTCTGCCCTTAACTTTTGTTTCTAGTCACCGGGACGCCTAAAGTAAAGCACATTGTTAATTTAAGCTGATTTTAAGTAATCATGCATTTTAAAATTAATAAAAAAAAAAACCTGTTGATGTTCAACTGTTTTGGACTTTGATATTATGTTGTTTTAAAAGCTACTCCGGGGTTTATATGATTAATCTACTTATATTGAACGCAGCATATTTTATCTCCGAGCAGTGTGTAACAATAAGTATGTCCTGTAAAAGAAATATACTTAACGAGACCAGCAACAAAGTCGCAGACCGACTTGTATTGAGAACGACCTATCTGCGGATGAAAGCCACTTCTCCACTAGTGCCCCATTTAAAAAAAAAAAAAATTAAAATTCAATCCTAAGAAAGAAGGATTATCTCAGCTTTTTAGAAGTTGTCGTTTTTCTTTTGACTGAGAAATTTTGTGGGTAGAAATTTGGAATTTGGAAATTTTGCCAGGACAATCTTCCATCGATTTTGAACTGCCAAGAGTTCTTTAACGTGCGTTACGTACATACGGGAGCTCCGAAATACATCCGCCCTTATCCGAGAAGGCTAGACGTCGGGGTTTCCTTACACACAGGAAGCCAGGGGACCGTTGACTCACTGAAAAAAACAAAAAAAACAAACGGGTTTTCGATCTTCGTGTCCTTCCATCCCCCGATGTAGGACCCGCGAGTCGATTCCGGCCTGTTTTCTCCAGGAGCAGACGCCACACCACATAGCCACTGCGTTCCCCCTAAGTGCCCCATAAGAGAAGCTTGTGCCTCATAAAAGAGGCTGATTAGCTTTAACAATTATCTCTTTCCCCAACATATGTTCCTTTCATTCATTGAAACAGGAAAAAAAGAAAGGGGAGGGGGGGGGGGTAGATAGAAAGAATGAAAGAGAAAGATAACTAAATAAAAGGGAAAGGAAAAAAAAAAGGGAAGAGAGAAAACAAAAGGGGGAACAGAAAAGAATGGAAAAAAAAGTAAAAAGTAAGAAAAATGAAATGAAAGAAGGAAAGGAAAGAGATTAAAAAAAAAAAAAAAGAAAAACAGAAAGAATGGACGGCAAGCTGTTTTTTTTTTTTTTTTAAAGAAGAAGAAGATGAAGAAGAAGAAGAAGAAATTGACATTAAATAGCAAATAAACAGAGTTTATCTCTTGTTTGTTCTCCAGAGATTTCTGACCTTGTTTCAGACATGCTTTGTTGATCTTCTGCCTTCGTTATTGCTTTATTCGTATTATGTCTGTTTTTCTTTCTTATTTATTTATTTATTTTTTTTTATTTATCTTTTCTTTTTTTTTTGTTTTTTGTTCATATCATTGTTTCGTTCCATTACGCCTTTCAGTCTCCTGCGGGTGATTTAAATACGGCCCCTTTCAGTATCGTCAGCACTCCAGATTCTTTTTTTCTTTTTAGATGGAGTGTCAGAATTCCGTTGTCAATCAATACACTAATGAATTTATACTGCGCGGAAAAACAACAACAGCAAAGACAACAACAACAGCAACAACAAAAATGCAGGATTTGATTTGATCCTGCCACCAGGTTGGCACCCCAATAAGTGTGTTAATGGGTGTATATGTGGATATTATGTGTCTGTGACGTTACAGAATAACAGAGAAATAAAGTTAACGAGATTTATTTGCTATGATGTCGTTGTGTGCTTAAAAAACAAGGAAAAAATGCCAACGAAAGAGATAGAATTGCGAGAGCATAGTCTGATGTAATAAAACTGTTCACACACACACACACATACACACACACGCACACTTACATACACACGTAAATACACACACGCTGCCTCCGATCTCTGAACGGGCGAAATAACTCTTGATTTGACAGATCACGGTGGATTCCCTGCCACTTGTTTTCTTGAAATGATTCACGTGGATACCCTCCCTCTCTCTCTCTCTCTCTTGCGCGCTCTCTCTCCCTCTCGCTCTCTTTCATGTTCTATTCAGCTAAACCAATCAATTACTGCAATATCAGCTTCTAATTAAATATAAATGGACATTGTATGTTATCATCTTCGAACATAACAAATTAACGTAAAGATCAAGTCGACATCCAGTAGTTTGGCGGGGTGCAGTACCCAGCAGTCGCGTACAGCCCCAAATCTTCCTCCTCTGTCTGCACCTTTTTTTTTTTTTCCAGATATGAACCCTCTTGGTACAATTATAAATCCTCAGTCTGTCTGTCTCACTTTTCCCTCGCTGTGGTTTCAGCTCCTTATCTTCAAATTACTATTGACATGGGCTTTCTTTGCATATTTTAGGTCTAGTCCTCCATTTCTCGATCGCTTTAGAGCGATCTCACGCATTCTCACTCACTCTTTTTTGTCACACACACACACACACACACACACACACACACCCACACACACACACACACACACACACACACACACACACACACAC
>JBCAUA010102236.1:0-23768 GCA_038406235.1 Peronia verruculata
AAGTAGCAAAACAGCTGACCAGTCAGGAGGCTAAACTTACACCTCCTTATCCACAAAGCCAATCACAAGTGCTCTCCTGCATGTTGTCAAACAAAGAAATGGTTACGGGTTAGTCAACAACGTGGCCTGATTATGCAGTCGTACATCAACCATTACTTCCACTCCTTTGTCTACTTGTTCCCTCCATCCCCGTCCCCATTAAAACTGCACATCTAACACTGCGTTTCCCTCAAGTGGACAGTATGATGTGGAATTATACCATAAGTACTCAGGTATCTTGGTCTGACACCAGGTTCTTAGACAGATTTTTTCATTTGGGAGGGCCCAGATCAGGTTCTTAAAGGGTTAAATTATAGAGGGAAAATTCCGTTTCACAGCAAGGGCGGGCTCTTACTAGTCTTAGGCAGACCGGGCTCTTAGGCGGAGGGTTCTTAGGCAGAGACCACTGTACTATTTCCTTTGCCAAACAAGAGAGTTGTTGAGCAAGCATTGTAAAAATAGAAAAGAAAAAAATCATTTTACTTCAGAAAACATTTTCTTTACCATAATTTTTTTTTTTTTTTTCCCAACTTATGTTTCAAGCAAAGGACACAGATGTGATTTTTATTCTTTTGCTATTTCAACATCTCTTGTGTCTGGCAAAAAGAAGTAATCAGGCTGGTCAAACAGCCTCCCACTGTATCTTCATCCTCCATGCGGAAAGGTAATGTCATTATCCTACTAATTGTTTTCCTCAACATACTCTTCTATATGTGCATGTGCCATAATATGAACCGGAAGTACATGTTGTTACAATCATAGAGCTTTTTGCAGTGAATCAGTGGTATTTTCACTACTCATTATTTTGTCAGATCTGTTTCTCAAGTTACAAACTTATGTCAATGTAAAAATCTTCACAAGCCATATTAGGCTATATGAAATCTGTTTAGGAGATTACACATACACTCTATCTAATGACTGTTTGTTTGAAGATGAATTCAAAAGAAGCATGATTTCTGAAAATGAAATCAAGAGAGATAACCAAAGCTTGTTGTTGAATACAGTGGAATCCTGTTGTAACGAGAGGGAGGGGACTGGCACACAAATTCTGTTATAGCAGGATTCTCATTATAAGGGATATCGACCTCCTCTATCAGCATAGCTTTCGTCTCAAGAGTTAAACACTTACGTTTCTTCCAGTCAATTTGGAAGCCATCATCAGTGACAAATTGAAGATTGAGATTTGAATTTGATACAAAATGAGATTCTGAAACTGGTTTCTTTCTAGCGCAATAGCGATGTTGACAGCTCGGCGTTGGCGATCAGGAAGAAAAAACTTTTCTCCTTACTCTTACTCTTAGATTAACACGCCTGCTGTTTCCCCTCACCCGGAAGTGCTAGCCCCTACCCCAAGCATTCCGCTTGCTTGCCACGTCGATCTGGCTGCCGTGATTGGTTGCCTATGCACTGCATCCATCACTGTAGGGCTTAACCTCTCCATCCCCGCATCGTAGAGACGAAGTGGACCTCTAGGTAATCTAGACTAGGCTAGCCTTTATCGCGCAATGCGTTGCCCCCCACCCCACCCACACACGCACACACACACACCACCACCACCACCACCACCCTTCATTGTTGGCACACGTTGGATCATCCCATTCTTTGTGTTGCTAGATCACTGACAATTTTCGAAATCGGCGGGGTTTGATTGGCTTATACGCTGTGCACAACAGCATCAATATTCCGCAACAACCGACTCGCGTGTTTGTCTGATTGTGCTATAGCGATATTTTATTTAAAAAGATAAAGAAAATTTTTTTAAAAACAGTTTTTTAGAATAGTGTCGTTACAGCCGACTTCTCGTTATTCCAGGACTCCTAAATGGACTCCTCTATATAAATTTTTATCCTTGAGCAACATCACAATTATATAATGTGCAGTTGTATGTGAGGGTGCATGAGTGTGTAGATAATTAGGCACCCTTTACTTTGAGTACAACCAGTCTAACTTGAGTGAATATGTATTGAGGTAATACGTACTGTGGTTAGTACCTTTCACATCATATTTATTTGATAAATGTTGTGCCCAGGGCAAATGAGTTGGAAGTCACCCCAAGCGAGCAATGGCAAGCTACAGCTGTTTTTATCTACATGTATTTTCCAACTCAGATATCAACATTTTTATTTTTGTCACAAAACGAAAAGTTAATCTTTGTTAACCTAAAAAAAACAAAAAAACAGAAAAATGGTATCTAAGTCAGAAAAAAGCTAAAAACGGACGTAACTCAGTACTGCCAGGCATGACTTCCAACTCATCTGCCCAGGGTGCAAGACAAATGTTCATCTGCCATTGTCTTAGATAACAGTCAAATACATGTATGTTGGAAATATTCTTTGACTAATAGTGTACTAAGACATTAGATTTACACAGAAACAGTTAACATAATTTCATGATGAAAACATTCAATGGTGTAAAACAGTTATTACATGATGTATATCATCACAATTACATGTGATGAGTAGAAATATGTATAAGGCTAGTCTTTTTTTTTTTTTTAAATTGTTATGCTCCCTGGCGTTATTTACACAGGCAAGGCTAGTCTCATGCTGCCTGTGCTTTCACTATCCCAGAAAAGAAAAGAAAATACAAAAAATAAATATATGTTCAAAGTGTAATTTTCATCCATACTACAAGACAGAGAATGTCATCAAAAACTAAGAGTTTTATGAAAATTGATTTTAGAGTTTCATCAAAATGAGAATTTGATCACGTAGTACTACTTGTATTTCCACTTCTCATGTACATACATAAATTCAGGATGTGAAATACAAGATCTGATATACCGTTATAGAAACTCCAGTATGAAAATTCATGTACTTGTACATATTATTTGAATGTGCCCAAAGAACACTGGAACAGGGCATTTTGAACCATAAATGACACGGACTGAAATGCATGTATCTGACCATATCATATTCTTTGGACATCACCAGGACTCAATTCAGATCATTGCTAAGCAAATGAAATACTTGCAATTATGCAGACTGATATATATGCAGACTATGGTGCATTCAACTATTTTTCTGATAATACTTGCGCAGATAAAATTTTATTGGGGATTGATTTTACAAAACTTAATAACAGGTACTGTAATCCCTCATTTATCCAGCGTTACATGTACATTAATCCCTCATTCATCCCGCGCATAGCAACTAAGACCTTGATGGGTATCATCGAAAGATGGATAATACAACACTGTCCCCTAGCCCTGTGTAGGCGTACATAGATAATCCTGTTACAAGTAGTAGTAATAAAAATAATAATACATGTAACAGAAATTGAAAAATTGAAATAATATAATATATACAATAAACAGCATTACAGTTCTACAGTGTGGTGCGGTACTGTACATTTTATTGTACATAAGTGCACAGTACTGTACTGCATTGTACAGTGAAAGTTTTGTATACTGTACTTAGCAAATAGCTATCTGCTGTGTCAGCCACACCTAAGACAAAGAGACTTATCCAGCAGAAAAATAAAAAATACAGCGCATGCTGAAAGGATTGATGATGCCGAATAACGTTGCACGACACATAATTCGACGACAGGTAAATGAGGGAATACTGTACTATGGTTTCCTTTGCCACTCACACACAAGGCTGTCGATCAAGCTCAGTTCTTTTGCTTGAAATATACTCCATGAAAATTTGAAAAGTTCATGATGTCAGGAAAATGTTTTCTTCTTATTGCTTATTGTAGCAATTTTGCCATTAACATTCGGTTAGAATGAAGATGAATGATTTTTTTGTTCTTTTTTTTTTTTTTACTTTCTGTAGAATGCTTATTCAACAATTCATTTGTCAGGCAGTTGGGCCCGTGTTGATATTCAGAATTACATACATGTGTTTAATCAGATATATATCTGTTTATGTATTTGTATGTGTATTCATTTATTCAGTATTCATTGGAGTCAGCAGTTTGACTACATGCACATTATTATATCTACTTTCAGACCTGGAAATAATCATTGCAATTACATGTAGTTATAGACTTTTAAATATTGAAAGCTATGTAAAATGAAACATTTACACATCATTTCTTTAGACAGAGTATTGTTCAGTCCAAAATTTCTATCTATATAGACACTACCACTATCATTTAAATCTTTAATGATTTGCAAGTCTTTTTTTGTTTTCTGATGGATTTCTGAACACTGTTGATGGTACTCTGAGGGTTTTGTGCATGTGTTTTTTCAGATATTAAAACTTGTAGGAGTAGGGAAAAGACAGTGTTATGTACATATATGTATAAATGGACATATATTTTTTATCATGTTATTTTCATCCAACCTCTTTAAATGTTTGTTTTGTTGTGGGTGATTCTCTTTGGCCCCTGTCTTAGAATTTCTGAGAGGCCCTCTTTACTATGTAAACAAGGTACAAATCATATCTATATAGATTATGATGAATGATTCTTTAGAAACTAGAATATTGGAAAGAAAATATTGGTAGTGCTGGGGGAAAAAAAAAAAAAACAGGAGGCTAATTTGCTCATTTGAAGCTGTGGAATTTCGTCAGAATTAAAAAGCAGTACTCATTCATAAAGGTTAGAGTCTGAAATTGAATTTTTAAGTTAGCCACATGTATCTTTAAATTTTTCAAATCATAAATTGCAGAATACACAAATATAAGAATCTTTAATTGATTTACTAGAAAGTTCTTTTGAAGTTGTTCCTGAAAAGTGAAAACAAAATCATAATATTGTAGGGAGGTCACTCATGATTTTGGCACATATATAATATTTTGAGATCTAAGGCATAATTTTTATTTGTTTATAAATATTATTGTGTTACTATGGATACCGGTTATGTTAATAATTGCTTGTGGTATTCTTTACTTCTCAACTCTCATGATAATCAAAATTCTTTTGCAAAGACATTTTAGGGAGAAATTGTTAGGCAATTTTAATTCTTATGTCAGGCAACATTTTGTATTGTTTGCTGGATGTTTAAGGCTTGATTCTAAGAATGGCTGGGTTTTTGACAAAATGACGTGATGGATATGAATAAACTGTTTTTGAATGTAAATCATTTTATGTCATGAGCTGATGTCACATTTGTCTTTTTCAAGACACAGTAACAAATTTTTGTTTGTGAGAGTGTTTTGATGGGCATTTTTTTAGATCTTGTTTAGTAACGTGAAGTAAATGTGTCAGTGTATTTGAGCTTTATAAAATAAAGTCAGGGTGAGCCACTGATAATAGATAATATGCACAGTTAACCACAACATATTTTTAGCTGAGAAATGTGTCAGATCCCACCTTCATGAATCATAAGATGTCATAGTACCCCTCAAGACACTCACAGCTCTTTGTAGTTATAGGAAACCTCTTGTCCTATGTGCAAAATTGTTTAGGAAAGTTAACTTAAACTCCATCTTTCTATACTTCCATCAGATCTTCAGGAGAATGTCAGGAGCACAAGGTCGTGCAGGTGACATAATTTTTGAAAGCGATCAGACTGCCTCTTCATCATGTACAGGCATATTTCTCAACTGTTTCCACTGCCACAGAATGTTTAGTACTCAACAGGATTTGGATACCCACATCCCCCATTGTGGGCAACAAAATACACCATCCCTCCAATGTCCAGTGTGTTTTGTTACAGTTAACTCTCATGAGGAATTGAGATACCACCATGAAACACATACTTCAACCTCTAAAACTTTTCTTTGCTCCTTGTGTGATTCTGTTTTCAGTTCAAGAAAGGGGCTCAAGACACATATGGAACATAGGCATCATACCACAGATAGAAATAGTCACGGATTTAAATGTCCTCTTTGTAGTAAAGTGCTGTACAACAGAACTGATTTAGAAGGACACATGAACCAGCATAGGGGCATCAAACCATATAGCTGTTCCTTCTGCAGCCGATCATTTACTTACAAACAGTCTTTGAATTTCCATAAAAAAATTTGTCTTGCCAAGCCATTCTGAAATAGGCCATTCTAGCAATCAACAAGATCCTGCCGCTTGACACCCACAATGATTAGACATGTTGAATGTAGAGCCAGATGTGTGTGTCCCGGTATTTTGCAATTGTTTGTTAATCGTGATTGGGTTTGTCACAGCACATTCCCTTACAATAACAGTCTCATCCATTTTTCTGCCTCATCAGATTGGTAAACCTTCACACACACTCGGGAGTGCCACAGCGGCCAGTCATTTTGCTAGAGGGCAGGACAGGAGCATCCCAGTCATCTTCTATCAGTGTATTGCTTGCCCAGGAACTTTTACATCAGAACAAGACTATCAGGAGCATAGAACGTTTTGTCAAGATGCTCGCCTCATGCACTACTGTTCAGTTTGTTTCTTCAGTACAGAGAACTATGAGAGGATGGATATCCATGTTCAGCAGAACCATCCAGTTTCAGCTTCATCATTTTCTTGTCATGAATGTAGCGCTGTTTTTAAAAGCAGCACAGGTCTCAGAATGCACATGGAGGTGAAGCATAAAGCTAATCCAAGTCTGAGCTGTCCAATCTGTGGAAAGGTCATGTACAACAAAATGAACCTGGATGGACATCTCAATCAACATAAAGGCATAAAGCCACATACGTGTCATCACTGCAATAAATCATTCTCATACAAACAGTCACTGAGCGCCCATGATAAACTCTGCACTGCCAAACCACGATTTTAACAGAGACTGACTGTGACAAAGCAGTTGACAATACCTCGTGGTCTCCTCAGGACATGTTAGATGATTGTTTATGACATTTATGTGTCGTGTTGAAACAGTATGTTGATGGAATTCATTCATATCTTTGCAATGTCCTGGTGTCTGCAATATTGACGTGGGCATAATGATTAATATGAGATTATCTGAATGATGGATTGGCTTTTTTTTTTTTTGATGTTCTGCAAGTCATGTCAGTGCATGTTAAGTGTATGTAGAAACCTTATGAATTCCATGTACATTTAAATTTCTCCTGTCAAGGTAGTCAGAGCATATTATTGAGAATATAAAAGAAAGGTATATCAGCCAAAATTTTAAGTCTTGTTTGTATTTTGGTTGAAAACATATTTTTGGCCTCAGGCCTATTGAATCTGTGCTTGAGATTGAGATTCTTTTTGATTTGAGTCACTTCTAAACCTTTTTTTTTTTTTTTTTGGTGTTGAAAGATTTTTACATGTCGAATTTGTTGTTATTGTTGTTTTTCTGCTAATTTCATTATTATAAATATGTTGATGTTAAACTTACTCATATTTGGACATGAATGTCAATACAAAAAGAAATCCACACAAGACACAAGCACACTCTGTCTAGATATTACAATGCTGAGCACAAATATAGGTCTATACTCAGTACCTCTGTTGGCGCTGGAGTCTCCTCACCAAGGGCCTTTGTTAATTAGCTTTATGGTGCTCAAAAGACATTAGCATTAGTTTACCAAACTTGACTTCTGTTTTTCTCAAACTAGTTCAGCTAATCTTTAAGTGTCATAACACCTAATCTTTGCCAGCCACTTTTCTTTCATAATATGTACTTAACAAAGAATGCCAGGACATAGCAGGACATAGCAGGATGCAGCAATTCACCATGGTTTTTTGTAAAACACAAGTACACATGATAGAAAAGTGGGATACAAGAATCTGGGGTCATGGGTTCTTTTCATGCTTAATATCTGAGTGGTGGATCCCATTTTTGTTTGTTTGTTGTTGATTTTTTTTTTGTTTTTTGGTCCCTGGCTGCTCACAACTTTTCATTTCTTATTCAGCAGCTGCTTCACTCCTATCATGAGCATAGCATCCACATATGAGCATAGGACAGTAAAATTTATGTTCAGTGTTGATGGCCCTATCTTCAAGCAGCTTTGTTGTGTGGCTGTCACTTCATTCATGAGTTTAGTTTTAACCACAGTAATAACTGAATTGACAAAAAATGGTGAAAATGGGAAAATTTCATTGATGTTACCATGGTACTTTTTTTTTTCTAAATTTACCATTGTGGCATTATGTATGGGACTGACAATTTTTTCATTATTTTTTAAAATAATCTTTGCCCTGGTTTTTTTTTTTTTTTTAGCTTCCATTTTTGTATAAACTATAACCATTATATGTTGTGTGCAGTGTCTTCTATCTATAGGCAGTGTTGAAAGATAAGCATAAGGTGTACAATCAGTATAATTTGCCTTTAAGCATTACATATTTCTTTTACACAAACATTGTTATCCTGGTCATCATAGTTTATCACATCATAAGATTATGGTTGTATGTGATAATCTGGCTCAATGGCAAGAAAAAGCAACATATCAAAATGAGTAAAGGAAGTTTTGATGCATGCACTTCAGAAAATTATCAATCCTTCAGTAATTATAGTGTTCACATGGAAAATTTTCACACCAAAAACAACTGTAGTGTTAGCAATGTGTTTCAGTTTAGATCAGTAAGATTGATTGATTATCATTAAGTGACTTGATCTTCAGGAGAAAGATGGTACAAAAGAGAGGGGAAGGTGGGGTGAAGAGTTAGCTTTGCAGGTGATCTTGACATACAAAATGTCTGGGAAGACAATCTGTCATTAGTTATCATTAGTTATTCAGATATTTTTCTCAAAGCTACAATGCTGGTTCTCAGCCTGTTGTGTTTATCCGGATATTGTGTGTGTCATGCAGAGTTTTTGCTCTGATGAGAATTATAATATGATGATTTGCTAGTGAACATAGACACTAAGTTTGTTGAATATTCTTTTTTGTACTTTTGTTTTTTTAAATATTTGCTATCAAAGTATGAATCCATCAGTTACAGGAGCAAATATTAAATCAAAAGTTTAAAATATGAGGGATAAGTTTTGCCAAGATTCGTATTCATCCTTAAAAAACCTGTGACATTTCCTGGTTATGTAATATGTGTCAATATCTCCTGTCTTGTTTGAATTATCCTCTTTTATGTTTCCTCTTATATGCTCTGTTATTATTGCTCAATGTGCTTATGTCTAACAATTGTATATACATTACCTAAGTACAGGTTTAAGTTTAAAGTTTGTCTAGGTGTGTCATTTTAATCAAGCATAACAGCAAAGTGCTTTTCAATGTTACTTTGTGTCTCATCTACTAACCAGGTTCTCTTCCTGCGGCAAAGGAGGGAGACTGGACAACATGTGGCAATTTCATCACAGTCATCATCCCAAAAGGCTTCCTTAGTGCTCAGCTATTCAAATCATATGTCTCCAGTTGATGGCGAGCATGAGTCAAATTTTCGCTGCGTAACTTGTCTCCTTCCATTCAGAGATGAAGAGTCACTCGCATCACATACTGCACTGTGTCAGGATCACGGCAGTGGGTTTCGATGCAAAGTTTGTCCAGCAATATTCACAATCTATGCAGATTACAGGGACCACATGAAGGGTTTTCACAAGTACATGCCTTGCTCCCACTGCTCAACTTGGTGCCCATCGTGGAGTGCCCTCCGAGGTCACAATAACCGGGAACACAAACCCAAATTTGTGTGCAGCATTTGCAGCAAAACTTTCCACTGCAAAATCAACTACACAGGCCATATGAACATGCACACTGGGACAAAGCCTTATGCCTGCTCAAAATGTGGGAAATCTTTCGCGTACCAGCAGTCCAAATTAGCTCATGAAAAAATATGTTTTTTATCCTTATCCTGATTATCCTTCTTGTGTCATAGTTTACCAGAGAAAAACAATTGAGGATTTTCACCGTAAAATGTGACAAGTGCCCTTTTTTAAAAAATTCAAAGATAGGTGCATGAGATGATATCTTTGTGTAAGTAATTTGACCTGATTAAAAAAATAATGGGAGATCATTTTGCAGATTATCTGCCCTTTCCAAAAGGAGAACTCATGTAGGAGGAGATCATTTTGACCAGCCCTTTCCTTCCCTTTGCCTGATAAAAGAAGTGTTGATCAGGCAGTATAAAGAGGGAAAAACACTTTGCTTCTCATCATTCAAAAGACTGATCATCAACTAATTTGATAAAATTATAACAAGAAGAAAACATTTTCTTTGTGCCATAGTATTTTTTAAATTTTTCATAGTGTATGTTTCAAGCAAAGGGTGCAAAAGTGATTTCTCTCCTATTTACCATACTTGTTCTATCCCTCTTTTATCTGGTAAATAGGACTGAGCACAATGATTTCCCATTGGTAAAATGTGATAAGTTGAAAGGGAAAAAAAAAAAAATTCAATGTTTCAACCTGTGGGTGAATTGTTTGACCTGATTTTAAAAAGTATGTATGAATTTTTTTTTTTTTTTTTTGTATTTTCTAATGAGAAAATTGTATTTATCTCATTTTGCACTGAAACCCTCCAATTGCAGCAGGATGTCTGGTTTTGACAAAGCCTTGTTTTTTTAGACTAGGGCTAGACTGTACATTCAAAGGGCATAATGGTATATTCTTTACAGCAGTAATATGAATTGCCAGTGCTAATTTGAACAAATCAATGTTCTTTCATATAGAATATTTTCGCGATAGAGGAAATTCACATGTGTCATAAAAATGAGCATGGCATCAGTGTTAAGTTGATTATGGTGTTCTGAGTGATTTCTCATTATCAGTGAAAAGTCCTGCTGTCTCAAAAGTATATTTATGTTCTTTTTTTTTTTTTTTTTTAACTTTTTTTTTTTATTACTAGTGTAACAGGAGAGAGATGTACTTTATAGCAAATTTAGAAGGAGAGGATTACATTGAAAAGTTTAGAAGTCCAACACTTTGCAATATAGCTTGCCTGGCTTCTTTCCACTCACAGAGACAGTAGTATAAAAAGTCAGAAGGATATCGTGTTGTAGAAAACTTCTGCGAGGTTTGTCTCAGAATAAAGTTTCGCTGTCAGGCTGTCCTCACATATAATTATAGATACCTTTATTTTTTCTATCAGCTGAAAGTTTATTCAAAGACCTATTCAACATAATAATCATCAAGTTCCAATTTCTCCAGTCAATGTATCCGGCAGTCAAAGATAGTGACCAGTGACTGCTTGTCCACGGTCATTAGTCCTTTACTCATAACCTCTTGAATCTGGTCCTCGTCCCCAAATCGACGGGGAAAGGTAGAAGTCACATGGTGTGAGATCGTGCAAATAGTGAGGGTGTTCCAATAATTCCCACAAGTAGCCATCGAGATGCTCGTTCACAACTCTGTGAACAGGCGCGTTGTCGAGCAAGGCTGGTCTTTTTTTTTTTTTTTTCTGTATTGCTGGTCTCAGTTTGTCTTTGAGGATGAACCTGTAGTAGTCACCATGGACAGTTACGCCAGCTGGGACTGGCCAGCTCAGTATGATGCCACTCATATCGAAAGAAAAAAAACAGTGTGCTTCACTTTTCTCTCTCCTTGTTTTCTGCATGCTTTCTGTGGCCTCAGTACATCCGAATCAAGCCATTTAGCCGACTGCCTTTTCAACTCGGGATCAAGTGAGTGCACCCAAGTTTCATCTCCAGTGACAATTTTACTGAGAAACTGTGAGCCCTCTTGACCAACATGGGTCAAAAAGTGCTGAGCCGCTTGAACACAGGTTTGTTTCTGCTCTGGTGTCAACAAGTGGGGCACCCACTTTACAAAGACTTTTTCTTGCCAAGATCGTTGGTCAATATTTGGTGAACTGTGGCATTGGACAGACCAACTAATTCACTTATTTCCCTGCATGTTCTCACGTCTTTCTCCACAACAGCTTTTGTTCTCACAACACTGTCAGTACAAATGACGACAGGGGTTCTCCTTGTGTGCTCTTCATCTCTCATGTCAGACCTCTCACCTTCAACCTCCCTGATCCATTTTCTTTCTATTTGAATTGATGGCTGACAAAGATCTCCATGTGTTTCCACAGCAGACTTCCCAAGAGGAGTTGTAAATTTGACAACTTGGACATTGTAGCATGAGAAGGTTGCAGCAATGTTTTGCTCTGCCATTTTCCTCGGATTTACGTGGACAAAGTGCACAAGTATACCAAAAGTGACATATCACAACTCTATGACACATTTACCGAAGCACTTGAAATTTGGCATGAAGATTTCTTTGATATGACGCTATTACATCACAAAATTTAGTGGCTGTAGGTTGTGTACTTTTGAATTTATAGAGGAGGGAAACTTTATTCTGAGACAGACCTCATTTTATAACTTTTTATAATGGATTGAAATGCACATAGTCCTGTTGGTTTTGATGACTCTGTAGCAGTAGTTCAGAAAAATATTTTGAGGGTTAAGTATTACAACACTTGAAGATGATTTTGTTAGAAACAGTTAATGATATTCACAACAACTTGTGGCTCTAAACTGACTTTTCATTCTAAGCCAACAGACTGAACATTGCAGGACATGTAATTTTTTTTATTTTTTTTTTATTAGATTGTTTAGAAGTGTTTTTTCTCTTCCCTTTGTTTGTGTGGGCAGCAGAAGCAAACTTGTGGCTGAATTTATTTTGACAGCCTCTGTTGTAATTGTATGATGGAGTTTGTCAAGTTTTACCTCTTCCAATTACAAATGTGTTGGATGAATTGCTTGCTTGACAATTGTTAATGTAGAGGACATTTTATATCAGTCTTGTTCCAGTATATAATAATGTCATCGTCTTCATGAGTGGTAGAAGATTTAAATGTTCTGTTTTCACAGTGCTTTTTTAAGAGGTGAAATTACAGCGAAAACAATAAATTTGTCTTATTGTCTTTGCTTTGATTATTGTTAGGCTAGCCGTGTGCACATGTGATGGTGTACATAATGTGGAAATTATATTATGTTGTTAAGACAACATGAAGAGGTTTTTGGTGTTGTGAAGCAAAAATTGTTCTGGATGTACTCAAGTATCTATGAACATTTTTATGACTCTATCTCCTTGTACTGATAATGTTTACTTTGCAGAATTGCGTATTTTTTAATCGATTAGTGTGTCTCTTTTTCCAAAGGATTATTGTTTGTCATTAATGTTAATAGAAAATCCTTAGGCTTTTGTCTTGTCTTGATGAAGATGTATTATTCTGTTTCAAAAAGTGGAGAGCATTTGATTTCACAAATTTGTACAGAGGTATCTTTTTTTTCTTCTAATTTTCTTGCCAGGGGGATGGAAGGAGAGGAAAATCAATAGGAGGAAAACGTGGAGCATCTGAACTGATTGGCAAGTTTGCTGCTTACGAGTGCTCGTACTGTTCTGTGATTCTTACAGAATCGGAAGACCTGAGTGTGCACAGCAAGAACTGCCCCTCTCCGTCCTGCAGCATGATCTGCCTGACATGTGCAGAGAAATTCCCCAGCAAGCCAGAGATGAGGCAGCATCTCAAATTTGTGCACAGTCACAAGACCTTTGGCTGTAAATTCTGTGACATGATGTTTCTAAGCAGCTCCGGTCTCCTCAGTCACACAAAGGCGAAGCATAGACCAGATCCCAAAACCCTGTGTCAGATCTGTGGTCAGGCTTTCCACAATCGAGCCAATTTAGAGGGTCATATGAATATGCATCTAGGGTTAAAACCATTCAAATGCAAAAAATGTGGCAAAAGTTATGGGCATTCCAAATCTCTTATTACACATGAAAAAAACTGTAGCAGATCTTTATCTTCAAAAATCAAATCTGCTTCGGCCACTCTCCAACAGCAGCAGCAGCAGCAAATAGGATCCAAATTGTTAACTTCTAAAGGCATCAGCATTGCCAAGATAAATGAGAATCCCCAGTGTATTACAGAGAAAAGGCCGACAGAGCTTAGAAGGAATGAAGGAAGCATTGAAACTTCTGATGAGCCATTTTCATTCAGAGAATCTTATTCGCCATTCAGTAATTCCAGGAAGATGTGCAATGAAGAGCCCCGCTTGCAGGCTGCAGAAAGTGCAGAATCTCAGTTTGCATACAGTGGCTCCTATCAGTCTTTACAATCTGTAGACATGGTGGCCATGCAGAATCCCAATGCTATGAGTGACACACAAGGTGAAAATGTTTATTCTCAACCAGATGCAGACTTTGTCCTACCTCAAGTGGATTATGGAATATTTCCCTCAGGAATGTTGCCAGACCATAGATGAGTTTTTTATGTTTTGAAGTTGTGTTCTTGGTTCTTTCATTTTAGTGTACATCATTTAATTTAAGATCATGAAACCTGAGGTATAAATGCCATAGCTGTATGCTTGGAAAATGGCATCTCGTCTTTATATACATGTATATAATTGAAGTAAAGTATAAATATAGGCTTAAGTGAAGGGAAAATGTGAACTTGCTGAAAAATGGAACCTCTCTTCCTCGCCTTTATTTTTAACTTGATCTTCCTCTCAGTCTACATGCTTTTGTTGTTAATCGTTTTTTTTTTGTTTTTTTTTTTAAACTACTCGTATATCATTAGTATATAAAAATAAATATAGTCGCAACAGATCATTTATGTATGGCTGAAGGGAAACTGTGGACGTACTGAAATTATCATTAGTGATCCTTTCCTTTATCATGTACATGTATTTCACATGTCTAACAGAATCTCCTTCCCTTCCTTGTCTCTTTTTCTCATATATATTTACACTCCTTTGAAGTTGCAGTATTTTTGCAAAATTTGTTCGCCTTATTATTTCAGGAGCTGTGCTTTCTTTAATGTATATAATTATTTATCTTAATGCACACTTCATCCTGTGATAGACAAAGTACACAGCAGTATATAATAATAATAATAAATGGCATTTATATAGCACCTCACCCCCGAAGGGCTCCAAGCGCTTTACAGAACCAAAACGTTTAACAGCCACACACGAAATATGCCTATAAAAAAAAAAAAAACAGGAGCAACAATATACGTACATATTCTTAACAAAAAATTATACAGACATGATTCGAGACATGCTCACATACATAACCATGTAATACAACTCAAACACTTATGTAATTTTGTAAACTTGACTGACAGCCATCTCCCTAGAAAAGCTTGAAAACATTACTCAGACAGATGGTTGTTGAACAGGTATGTTTTCAACTGTCGCTTTAAAGACATGATATGGCACAATGAAATTGGGTGCTGTTAAAATTGATTAAAGGATATTTAAGAACCTGGTCGTCAGGAGACAAAAATAGCAGGCTTTTAGGCGGATGGGTTGCTAGGCGAATTGAAAAGTTATGCAACCCATCTGACCACAGATTGTCTTCACCACTATGATTACCTGATTGTTACCGTTAGTTAAAGATTTATCTATGAATAAGTACAGCCTTCTTCCTTGTGTGTAGGTTAAAATTAGATGTAGCAATTCCTGATCTTTTTAGCATACAGTTACATCAATACTGCCCAGTGCTTAAATGCTGTGTGAGTCTTCGCATAACGTTATCATTTTTGAAAACATGATATTACTATGCTACCCAGTGGATAATTGCATGAGTGACTCAAGTGTTTACAGACCGACCGAAGTAGCAAAACAACTGTCCAGTCAGGAGGCTTACTTACTCTTCCTTATCCTTAGAGCCAATCATATGTGCTGTCCCACGTGTTGTCAAACAAAGAAATGGTTACGGATGGGTTCTTAGGCGAATTGAAAAGTTATGCAACCAATCTGACCACAGATTGTCTTCGCTACTATGATTACCTGATCGTTACCGTTAGTTACAGATTTATCTGTGTGAATAAGTACAGCCTTTTTCCCTGTGTGTATGTTAAAATTAAATGTAGCAATTCCTGATCTTCTTAGCATATAGTTACATCAATACTGCCCAGCACTTAAACGCCGTATGTGTTTTCGCATAACAGTATCATTGTTGAAAACGTGACACGTGTATTGCTATGCCAGCCCTTAGATAATCACACGAGTTACTTACAGACCAACTGAAGTAGCAAAACAGCTGACCAGTCAGGAGACTAAACTTACACCTCCTTATCCACAAAGTAAGTCACAATATCCAGTGGCCTCGATTTGATGAGCGCCTTTCATCGTGTTGCCTCTCACAGTATTCTGACAGACTAGTGGAATATCTTCAGTGTTGGATTGGACCATTTCCTGATATTATCTATATATATATATGTAAATGTATTTTTTTAATGCAGGAAAACCTGTTTTGGCACAGATTTGCAAGAAGTGAGATTTTATTTTGTTGTTTTGTGTTATTGTGAAATGTTTGTCAACTATTTGCTATGTTTATTTCACTTGTTAAGTAGGTGTTCAGGGATGTGATGCTTCCTACTTTAGGAGGAAAACAGACTTTTCTGACTGTTATAAACTTTCTTGCAGGTTCTTAGTAGCTTTTTTGTCAGGTTTTGATGTTATTTCTGCATAAAAACTTGTATGTTATGTTATTACAAGCATACTATGTGAAGAGTACAGAGCCTGAAACAGTTCTTTCTTTTTTTTTTTTTTTAAATAGATTGACATCCTAGTTCCAAAAGTGTTACTAATTTCATATTTTTCTTATCTTTGCTTTGATTTTGATTTTTGATATATGCATGCAATTCCATGCATGTGGTGGGCTAACCTGTAAGTAAGTTATTGTTTTGTCTTGGATGAGATGATTTCACAGTTAAATTGAATGGATAGACTGATAGCAATCAGCCTAATACTTATGTAATTCTTTTCTTTTTTTTTTAATCTGTTGATAGTTTTAAACCCAGAAAAGAAACAGATAGATATATAGAACATGATAAATATAGTAGTACGTGACAATTCCCATGGGAGTCTGTGCTTCAAAGTTGTTTGTTATTTTAGATGCAAATGGACTTTTCCAAAGCACTTCATACTGCAGGACTGATAATAGTACACCATCGTTATGTTAAGTCACACATTTTTTATATGTCTTCGGTTTTAAGAATTCTATTGGAATTGACAGTAATATGAAATAAAACACATTATCACAGTGCAGTTTGAACACATCATAACACACAAGGTTAATGTATAAAAGACAGAACATTTGATTGAGAGTGGTAGAGGGTGGCATGGGCAAGAGCTGTTGTATCGGCCTCACAGTGAAAATATTGCAGATTCAGATCTTTTTTTACGAATGAGAAAGATTAGAAACTGCATTATTTCAGCAGCTTACTTAACAGCTCCATGCTTGATTGGGAGGGAAGTTTGCCATCTAGTCTTCTCAGATAATGGTGAAAATATTTTAAATGTCATGTGTACATCATGTACATTTAAGAACCCTTGGCAATTAGAAAGTGGATAAAGAGCTAATGAAGATGGCTGTTGTCCAGGCAAAATTTCCAAACCTTTATAATTTTGCCCTAAAATTTCTTTGGCCAAACTGGAAGCACATTTAGAACCAAGATATATAATCTTCGACTGAAAGTTACATGTACTAAACAAACTTTTTTTTTCTTCTGAATGATTCTGTTCTGATCAAGTTTTGTCTTACAGCTGCTGGATTTGTCTTTTTTTTGTTGTTGTGTTTTCCATGTGGTTAGACTAGGTTGTTGCACACATTGCTGTATTGTCATTCATAAATGCAATGGGTGACTTAGTCAGCAGACATAGTGATTCAACTTTTCATTTGCCTGTTGCTGAAGTGGTGTGTAAATGAATGAATACCAGGACTGATTTTGGCATTACTCATCCTGACATATTTTATATTACATGACATTGTACATGTATATGTGAATTATGTTATATTATTGTGTTGATATGTACAATGTATATGGCATTGTAATAATAAATTAACATTCACAAACCTGTGAACAGTGTGCATTTTAATGTATTCAATAATTTTTAAGACATCAATGTAAGACATTGTCCTGTTTTACATTTTAGCAGGTGAAAAAAAAAAAAATTGGAGAGTCATTTCAGTTGTGACATTTACCGTTTTCATCCAAAATAAAATATTTGTATTATTGTCACAAATAACAGCTGTGTCTTCTGTCATTCAGTTTTCCACATAGTATGAAAGAGTGAATGTTTCTGGTGCCAGTTACTGTACATCATATCACTTTGAAATAGAGAAGAGATGATACAAATTCCCTAGCGGAGGCCTGGGGTTTATAAGTAGGTTCTCTGCTCCCGCCTTCAGGCGGTGTAAGCCTGTCATCAGTGGGATGTCTCCCATGGAGTGCCACCCTTGACATTCCAGAGGAGACATCTCTTCTTGCTCCTGTCCTCTGTCCCACTCTCTTTTCTCTCTTCTTCATGACGTGTTCACGTATTATTATTACTGTGTTTGACACAATATAGCCGAGCTGTAATCGTGCTGTGTCATTAAACCCCAACACAACAAGATGACACAAATATTCTGGAATCTCATACTGACCACAGGCAGATTATCATACTTTGACAAAATGCCTCTTTCACTCCAAGTTGATGGGGTTTTTTTGACAGACAGTGGCTTCTCTGAAAATTCTGTTCCAAGAAAACCAATATAGTATTGAGATTTTTCTTTCAGTGCACAGGGAACAAAAGGAAGTTTTCAGAGAAGGAATTGAAAGATGAAGGTGGCTCTCTATATTGTCTAAACTTATTTCTTATAAGGTGGCAAAGTTGTACTGCATTAAAAAGAAAAAAGATGTTTAGTCAAATTGTGTGGGCTTTGCCTGTTTTTTATTTATAATAAATTGTTTGAGAAGTCAGGGGTGAGGACGTAAAACATGCAGAAAATTTATACCCACAAGTTTCTGATGTTGTCTCTTTTCCATATCTCACTACTGGCAAAAGAATCAGTATGATGACATTACAATATAAGTCTGTGAGAATTTAGATCAAAGATCTGCATCCTCTTCAAATTTCCCAGGCCATACACAATATCATATATTATTATATGTAGAGAGAGAGAGAGAAAAGCATGTAATGTATTTTATATTATGAATTATAATATATTTCAGTTGTCTCTGTATGTTTTTTGTCTTATTCACATTTTTATCTGTTTTGCAGTTAAATAGATCTAGAATGTAGTTTATACGTATATGTATGAATGCATGATAAAATACACTGAAGGGCAAGAGAGAGATAAGAGAGGAAGGTCTCCTGAATTGCAAATGTGATGTGATAAATCATGATCACAACATCTAATGTTCTACTGTTATAAAAAGAAGAAAATTGTATATTTCATTTACCTTTTGAATTGAACTTATATTTTAATCTTGAAACGCCATAATGCAGGAAAAGTACTATTGTAATAATCTTCTCTGGTTGAACTGACTTTAATGCCTTGACATGCTCTTGATGTAGAACTTTTGCTAGATTAAACTTAGCTTAGACCCATGTACTTTAAATTTTAAAACTCCCAAAGTGAAAAAGTTCTAGTCAGTATAATTCTCAAATACATGTAGGTTAGATTATCTAAATAATTGTACAGCACTGGGCTCTGACACACCAGGTTTCAATTAATCTTCATTTAGGTTTATCTGTGTGGCATTTTGGCATTCTTACTACCTAAATAGCGTATTGAGATAGTCCAGTTTCATGGCATACAGTTCACTCTGCTATAGGATTCTTTCATCCAGGGGCCTTAAAGTTTAGTTTTTTGATGGCATCACCATTATACAATACATTTTGACTCATGTATGGACTTAGTCTATTAAGCAAAGAAATATTATTTTCAAACATCTGTTTGTAAGTGGTGAGAATGTGCATATTCTTCAACTGCGATGTGATGATAAATTAGATTGTCAAGATTTTTTTTTTCTGACTTTTGATATTGAAAGGACATATCTAAAACAAATCAAAATTTTGCGGTAGGAAAAATAAGACCTGAGTTTCATTTAAGAACCTCCCCAACAAAAGATGAATTTAATGAAATGCCATAAGTGACAATAGCAACGGACAAATTTAAAATGATGAGAGTGGCGAGAGGGTCATTGATCTGGTGACATGGTGTTCGAAATACCAGCTCAAAATAATAATAATAATAATAATAGCATAAAGATAATGAACTGCCTGATGCAAAGTGCATGTATGCCACACTTATTAAACTGATATTTATTTGTTCAATGTCAAACTTTCAGACATAAATTTCACTATTTGCTCAGCTGTTTGCCTCTGTCATCAACAGATTGCTTGGTCCTCAAATATCCTTGTCTCCACGTCACATGATCTACAGTGTCCTATTTGTCAACAGGGATTCTCTCACCCACAGGAACTCGCTGCACATAAGCAAGTGTGCGCTTACGCACCATCAACGTTCGCAGTACCATCTTCATCCTGGCAACCTGCCTTTGTACAGTCCCTAACTTCCTGCGGTAACCCTGTACCCTGCACCATGTGTGGGGAAATGTTGAGTGGTAACAGAGAGCGACTCAAACACATGAATATACAACATGGCGTCAGCATCTATCCTTGCCAAGTCTGTCATGAAGTCTTTGGTTCATCTCGGTTATTGTACCAACACCAGAGAGCTAAGCACGGCAACCCCTCTGGCCACTTGACTTGTCCACAGTGTGGGAAAACCTTCACCACAACACTCAACCTTTGTGGTCACATGAACATGCACAGAGGTGTTCGGCCCTACAAATGCCTGAAATGTGGTGAAGCATTCGCTTACAGCCAGTCCAAACATCGGCATCGGAAACTGTGCAAAAAACATTCACTGGAATCTCTTTAATGTTGTTCTTCCCCCCCCCCCCCCCTCCCTTTCCCCACTGTGTTAGATACAATGTAGCCTTTATCATGCTGATGTGCCATTAAACCCCAACACAAACTAACAAACCCTTCTCTCTTTTTAATAGTTTGAATTAAACAGAATGTGCTTATATATACATGACTGGATTCGAGTGATTAAGTGTTTGGAAAAAATGATATTTAAGCCCTAAAGATATATACATATATGTCTTGCGCCTAGGGCAAATGAGTTGGAAGTCCACCAGGTGATTTCAAGCTACGGCCTTTGCTAATTATTTCCAGCTGAGATACCAAATTCCTTTCTTTCTTTTTTTTTTTTTTTTCACAAAACAAAAATTTAACCTGTATTTAACGTGAAAAATGTAGAAATTTTGGTATCTGAGACAGAAAATAGATAAAAGTCAAGATCGCCTGGCTCAACTTTCGACTCATTTGCCCTGAGCGCAAGACATAAGTACACCCTGTTGAAATCATATGTATAGGCCTTGTCTTTGAAAAGAATATGGAATGTAGTATATAATGTGCTTCTGCTTCATTAGACCGGTTTGTTGCCACTTTTGGTTAAAATCATCACTTGTGTTATTGTACATGTTTAGATCAAATTGACTTTCTGTTTTGAGAATTTCACCAAAGATTGAATGCAATGACAGAAATAATCAAGTGGGAGAAAACAACTTATATTAGCAGCTATACTCCTAAGTGTGAGTTTTGATAAGCATACATGTACACTTGTTAGGTTTGGTTGGATGTTGCTATTCACTGTGATGATAATTGATACCGTGTGCAATGTGAAGATCCAACCAGAGAAGAGAGAAAGAATTAGTCAGTGAGAGAGAATAAATGCAAGCAGAGAAAGAAAGACAATGACAGAGAAGAAGGAAAGGGTGTGTATTCTTGACATATGATTATATTTATACAAGTATTCCCAACAAAAGTTGATGATTGTTGTCTTGCTCTCCTGCTTAAGTGCACACATACATGTGTATATATTAATTGTATATATTGTAGTATATATTATTATAGCCTACTCCTCTTTCCCCATTTCTCCCCATCTTGCCCTTATTTAAAGATCAGTGATCTTGTACAAAAAAAAAATAATTTAAAACAAAAGAATACATGTATGTCCCAGTCAATATATGGACATAATAAGGACTTGGGACATACATATACCTCACTGTCAACAGACCTGATAAACTGAAATAAGAATGTCCAGAGCACTGATACCCTTTGTGGTTTGCTGTGAGGTTTATGCTGTACGGGGACCAAACGTCAGCATTCCCATTTGCATTTTTTACAGGGTCAGTAATTTTGATGAACTTACCATTACCCAGGTTGCTGTTTGTTGCCCTAGTCCAGGCATGTCCGAAGTCCGGCCCACAGGCCAAATGCGGCCCGTGTGCAAATTTCAACCAGCTCACAGTCTCATCACATTAAATCAATTCAGACATGGCTTTTTTTTTTTTTTTTAAAGTAGGACTATTTACTGCAGTCGTGATCTCAGTGTCATCCTTCACACTGGTGCAGGCACGTTATTTTTGGATATCATTTGCAATCAAAATTTAATAAATAGTCCCTTTTCATTGACACAAGGCTTTAAGACAATGCCAAGCTGAATATTCGGTCCCCAGGCATTTTCACCTTATTATACCTGGCCCTCTTCTCAACAGGTTTGGACAATCCTGCTCTAGCTGGTGAAATTGCTACTCCCAGATGTGTTTAACTTATATCAGGCTTTTATTGTATTGCGCTATATCAAAATGCTGCATGCATATTGCATACATGTACATGTATATAAATTAAATAATGTATATAGTCAACATTATGGATGTCCCCTTTTGAACTAAATAAAACATTTCTGTTAGTATTGTTGTTTATCGATTTGGTTTTCTTGTAATTGTTTTCTTTTTCTTGTTTTGTAGTTATTGTTATTTTGATGTTTCTGCCAGTCACAGCATACTCAAAGATGGTCAGATAGGTATACAGCACTGCCTACATATTTATACATATATATACACATGTGTGTATATAATACATGTGTGTGTAGGCGCTGTGTGTGAGTGAAGATTCTGCAATATACATAATAGGCTATCTATGCTCAGAAGTTATGACGGATATCATGGATTTCCCTCATGTTACAATTAGGGGGAAAAACATTACATGGATGCAACTATGTATATGATCTGGAGACAGAGCCATCTCTTTTCATTCTTGAAATTGCAGGTATTTTAAACCGCCAAAAAAAGTTCTCGAACTTGCACTTGAAGGTGATATACATATCCTCATCCAGCCATTGCTTTTGCTCTTTTCCTACTTGTTTTTGTTGTTGTTATAATGTTAATGTCTTTGTGTTGTCGAAGTCAGTCATATTAGGCCTATCCAGTAACACCAGACGTAAGACATTCCTAGCCTAGGAAGAAGCCAGAAAACACAGGGAAATATCCTCACCCACATCATCCGTCCTTGTACTGATGCACCGTTAAATAAAAGTCCAATCAACCAAGCAATCTAACAAGGGGGGGGGGGGGGGGCGGCGTAGTGACTCTGTGGTTCGGCTTCTGCCTCAGAGGATGAAAACAACCCACGTCGGTGAGATTTCGGGTTTTGCCCGACTCGCGGGTCCTCTCATCTGGGGATGGAAGGACACGAAGATCGGAAGACCTGCATTTTTTCACTGACTCAACGGTTCCCTGGCTTCTTCTGGATAGGGAAGCCCAACGTCTTGCCTTCTTGGATAAGGGTGAATATATTTCGGGGGTCCTGTGTGTACGTTATGCACGTTAAAGAACCCTTGACAGTGCAAAATCGATGGAAGAGTAGGCTGAGTACTGCTGTCCCGGCAAAATTTCCGAAAATTTCTACCCACAACATTTTTCAGCAAAAATTGGCAACTGCCAAAAGCCGAGATAATCCTTCTTTCTTAAGATTGAAAAGCTTAAGAAAAACAACAACAACAACAAAAGTTAACAACCAATTCCCCCTCTCCCCCCTCCCCCACCCCCTTTCTTTTTCGCTCTTCCCCCGCCTCCATAATTATATTATATATCAGTAAATCAATGTGACATCCATTCGATTTTTGCTTTTCTATTTTACTAGTGAGCGGCAGATAGCTCCACTACCAACCACTAATATATTTTATAATATACATGTAGGCCTACATAGTTTAATAGTAATTTTATGATAATACATGCATTCTTTTCGAACACAGCAGGGACAACTTCAATCCATCTGAAAGACTAATTATCCATTGATTATACGGTTATTCCCCCTTCCCGCCAGCA
>JBCAUA010102237.1:0-10225 GCA_038406235.1 Peronia verruculata
TCTCATTCTCCCCCCCCCCCCTTGTTTTTTTCTACTGTCCGAGCATTTTCTCATTTTCCTAGTTCTTAACTATCTCCATTACCCTAACTCTCATCTTAATCTGCCCTCTCCCGTTCTGCAGTTATAAATATGTTCATTAAAATATATGACCTGGGTCTTTGTCCTAGAAGGCAGCCATCAATGGGGGTCGTGCTATGAAACCCCCTCCCCCACCCCCGAAATTTCTACTATCAGAGGGCATTTTTTTTTTCCTCGTCAAAGCTAAGTTCGTACCTACATTATAAATTAAACTTTCTATCAGCTTTATCGCCTCATTTCATTTCTATAGAAGCATGCCTGCCCAAGATAATGTTCGGGCACACTTGCTAATTGATCAAAGCATTTCGTAAACGAAGGCAAATCTAGCAATGTTACAGGACTCTCTAATTCTTCTCTCTTAACATAAATATACTACCGACATTTAACTTTTATGTCCATTGTGGGTATTGAACGCTGTCTATAAGATTTGTGAACTAGTTCTTCACGTCATCTGAGTAATGTATTAAACCAATACTGATGGATTTAGCGCATGAATATACCTCCGCTGGTGCCCATAAAAAAATATTTTAAAAAATGGAGAGATTAGACCAATATCGAAAGCCCAAACTGCTAACAGATTTGGATTTGTGCTGATTATTGAAAACCTCTCCTATCACCAGCCACCTACTCACCCCAGGTCAAAGATAATTATCATCAGACTTCATATCACTGACCTCTTTCATCTTTATCCCTGTGTCACACAGACAGTCATTATCTGTACACCAGTGTAACACACTGTAGTGTCGTAATAATTCTAACTGAGGAGTGCAAAACTGGGTTAAGGGACAAGATAATCTCCAGTCGGCATTACGGCTGTACGTTGTTAATATCAAATGCCTTAGATTGGTACAGATGCTGAACATTGTTCACAAATACCTCAGATTCACAGAGTTTGTTCTCAATGTCTATGGCTTGAGTTGTAAAATAACCATTATTGTTCTCTGCAGTCGAATGTCGTAACATAAAATATCATCAGGTAATCTCGTACTATGTCCATATAAGAAGGCAAGAAAACATTCAGAAAGAAATCGTAGAAAGAAAAATCGAAGGGAAAAGAGTGAGAGGCAGAAGAGGAAGAAGCTGGCTCAAGAACATTGAAGAGATGACTGGAAGGACAATGAGTGAGTGCCCCGAGATTGCACTAGACCGAGAAAGATGGCGTGCCATGACCTCCAACCTCTTTGAGAGACGGAACCTCGAATGAATGAGTGAATCCCTGTTCTGACAACGCTTTGATACCAGGGAGTATAACATAAGATAATACTTAAGCCATGTTATCGCGTTGTAATGATTTTTACTGTCTTGAACGACTCTGTGTGGTGAGAAGAAATGTTGTCTCGTAACAGCTTTACATTACAATTATTTTGCCCCAAAAAGATTTGAACAGTTTTCACTAACATACGCAGAGACTAAAACAAACATTTAATGACCTGGACATGTGTGGGTTGAGGATGCGACGAAACTGCAGTATAACCACTAGAGTGTTTATCTAATATAACAGGGTAATAATATTATTGGGCACATAATAGCATAACAAGTTGCGTGGTTTAATATTGTACTGATATCCATTCAAGACCTTCAGTGGAGCATTGCTTTGAATTCAGATGAACCGATGGACCCTAGACTTGAGTGGGTCCTAACTGATCTGAGCAATGTAGATGGCAAGCTTCTTTGGGCGCTAATAAAGTTGCTGTTGAGATTGGGAAAACAAGAAAACAACGTTCATTTAATTGTGAAGTAACTGACAGTTCAGTTTGACTTTATGATCTGGCAATCCTTTTGAGACATTCATTCAAGAGAATAATGCAATAACTGACAATACTTTTCCAGAAGTTGTAACAGTTAAGTAATCGAAAATGTGTTGTGCATGCAGCCTTTCTATCATGCTTTAAAAAAAAAAAAAAAGATTATCTCGGCTTCAAGCGCATGCCCAATGTGTTTTTTTACACGTTTCCTTCCCTCTTCATCACAGAAAATAAAATATGAATAAGCTGCGGATGATAGGAGTCGCATAGGTCTCAAGTATTTTGGTAAGAGGTCGCGAGTGCAAAAAAAGTTGTGAACCACTTTTATACACATTTATTTATTTTGTTCGTGTCGGGGCTGGACTTCATAGATTTGAGACAGTGGTTGATACCCAGCTGAAGATATTGCATTTAAGTTGTTCACCGCTGTGAGCGGATGGTCATAGAGAATGAGTTTATGTCCATGTGACGCCACTCTGGTCGAGATACCCGCCTACAGTTAGGCTCGAGGTACCCGCCTACAGCTGGACTCGAGATACGCGCCTACAGTGTTTGGCTGAACGGTGTTATTAAAACATAACGACAGGTTAGGCCTAAGTCACGATAAAAGACTAATATCTTGACTGATTGGTATTTTATTTGGAACGTCATATGGATGTAAAGTATAATGAGTCAATAATTGAACAGATCGGTGCAACTATCAATAAGAATTGTTCTTGACCAGCCATTTTCCTTCACCTTGCCAGATAAACAGGATTTTGAACAAGCACAGTGAAGAGGGGGAAAATCACCTTGGTGTTATTTGCTAGCAACAAAGAGCTACACAATTATGAATTTTTAAAAAGAAAACTATGCTGTATATAATGTGTTTTCTTGTGGAAATTTCAAAACTTTTGGTGTCCAATCTTTCAATGACAAGAAGAGAAAAGATTAATTTTCTGCTACTGTTCAATACCCGGTGTCTGGCAAATGGAAGAGATAGGACTGGTCAATACCAACCCTCATTTGAGGACGAAGTAACAGAACTTGTCACTTGAAGTGACCTCTAGGTACGCTAATTACAAGATAATGTATGAAATCTCATCCAGTCCCAGCCACCCGAGCTATGGCACGGTCTCTCTGTCCTCTCTGAACTTTGGCATGACTTTGATCGAAGGACAAATGGAACACTTGGACAAGGTGATCTTAGATCTGGGCTTTGTGGAGCACGGGGCTGGTTTTGTAGGTAAAACTTGGGGGAAGATAACGCAGGTCCTCATTATTAGTAAGTTCTAGATAGATCAGTGATTAAAGTCTAACATCGATCACTAGTCGACTGATAACGGCTAGATCGAATTAAATCCATAGTTCTCTCATCAGGGAAGGAAATATAGACCACAATGATTTGCTTTGCACCTACAGGACACTGATCAAACCCATTGACTTACTATTTTCTTGTCAGATATATTTTGGAGAATTTTACATGAGATAATGTGGAGTATGCATTTTTTCTTTCTTCTCACTCTTGTAGTATCGTTTAGAAGCCTCTTCTGTTTCATTATAGAGTGATGCAACACAATTTGAGAGACTTAACTGCTGAAAAGTTGGGATTTTTTTCTGAAAACGTATCTTCTTTTTTGACGTTAGTATCTCAAGAGTAAGTCAATTTGATTACCTATGCAGCAGCTAGTTGTGTTCCTACTTCTTGTGCTTTACAGAAATGAAACATGAAAGGGCTGCGCTGCAGCTGCTGGTGTAGAGAAAGAACTTCAGAAAGTTTTGTCTTGTAATCTGGAAGAGATGCAAAATTTTCAAGAAATTACCATTCCTTAATATTATGTTTTTTATTACGTCTATTTCTCTCTGTTGCATCCCTCCGTCTCTTTCTCTCTTTCTATCTTTCTCTCTCTCTCTCTTTCTCTCTCTCCCCTAAAGGGAGAAGATTGGGTCCCATTCACAACAGGAGAGAATTATAAATAGAAAGTTTCTGTAAAGTATGTCCAATGATCATGCTAGTGTTCAGTACTCTGTCAATGATTGGTCAACCTTGATGACCTCTTTCTCTGGGTTTTTTTATTTCCTGGCGTCCGTTCATCGCTCTGATATGAAGCGTTATATATTTTTCCATCGAAATGGTGACCTAATTCACACTCAATCAATGAATCTCGCCAGGTAAAACACAAGAATGATTCACAAGCACAGACACCTTTAAACACAGATTTAACTTTTGGCTTTTGCCAAGAGTGAGATGTATGCATGTGGGACAAGATTGTTTCTTTTTCTTTTTTTTTAATCCTGCCGTATTCACAATGTTCACCTTCTGTTGTGATTTGAAGCAATGTTCCTGAGTCTGCCGTGTTTTATTAATGATGTGAGTGATATTTCTGTTTGCTTGTAAATGTAAATGTATCTTACACTGTGTGTCATCTGTTCCTTTTGAGGACAAAACAAATCGTTCTTATCCTATCTGATCGTGTTATATTTCCTTATTCTAACAGAATTTTTAAAGGAACTAAAGACCTAACGAAAGAACATCTACAGAGCACTACAGAGAAGTACTAAAAGCACATCCGCTGTAATTAAAAGCTCCATTTCCTCAACATTTGATTCTCATCTCCGAAGGTCGATTTGACATGTCAACCTGCTGTAATGGGAGTTTCTATATGATGCTGTGCAGCTTAACTCTTTACAGCCTGTTGTTCTTAGTTCGTGTTCTGATCTGTCTGTATCAGCTTTGTAACACCAGCTCTGTGTATGTTCGCCTCGTGTTGTTCACTTTTGTCCTGTTTAGTAGCTATCCTACTTTCTGAATTATGTTCGTTTTCACATTGTTGTTCAGTCTTGAAGATAAAACTGTGTTCATTGTCATTTTTTTTTTTTTCAGAACGGGGGAGGAGGGGGATTAGAGCGTGATGGGGAAGATCAGAGGGAGAAGGTAAGAGGGGAGGGGAGGAGGTTAAAGAGTCGTGCAAAGCTATTAGTTGTGAAAATATCATTTTACAAAAAAAAAGTTAGGTCTGCACGGGAGCACAGCAGGTAGGAACAAGGAAAAGGGGATGACTAGTTATAATGCTTTGTTATCAAAAAAGAACCAAGAAACATCCATTGGTAACTTGCAGCAAGCTATTGCAATGAACGAGTCCTAAGCATGTATAGTAATGTAGCCTGGTAATACTTTAAAACAAGACGGGTTTTGTGGTTAGTTTATCTTAATGTCTTTCAGGAGTCTGAAGGTGACTTCTTAAAGCTAAAACTCCCGACAATGAAAACTGTTTCAGATAGCTAGATAAATCTATCCAACATTACAAAAAGGAACATAAGAGGAATCTTATAAACCACTAACTGTATCTTTTTGAGAGTCCATCACAGACCCGTCAACCTGCACGTGCGAATAAGTTTTTTACCATTCGCTCTTTGTTATCTACTTTGGTTTTATCAGTCACTTGTTTTTGCCGTTCAAGGCCTGGCTTAACAGTGCATTGTGCTGCCAATCAGGGCATTGATCTGAATGATGGGCTGTTCATTTTGGTGGAGAAATGGGACAAAAAAGAGTGTGTTAAATGAAGTAGATCAATGTGACAAGAAGTGCAGGGAGTGAAAAGTGTGCCAGTTTTTCAGTAATGCTAAGTAATGGTTGCTAATCAGTTTGAACTTAAAAGTTCAAAAGAAAAAGTGTATAGAGAAAGAGTCTGCTGGTCTATAGACCGAATAGGTGTGCGTTTGAGAGAGAGAGAGAGAGAGAAAGAGAGAGAGAGAGAAGTGAGAGAGAGACGGGAGAGAGTCTGAGTCAGAGTGAGAGAGAGATTATAAAAGACGGAGAATGTGAAAAGAATCATGTAAGGACAAGAGAAAAGAAAGTCTCAAGAAAGTGAAATTAAGGAATGTGTGTGCGGGGGAGGGGGGGGGGGGAGGGAAGGACATCAGAAACAGAGGTTACAGTACTGGGGCTGAAGGATCGGAATGTTAGGACTGACGAGATTATGATAACCAACCATAACCTGTAACTGAAGATTACCACTCACAGGAGTGATAACGGCGCCTTCGCTCGAAGATCGGGCCATCATCCTTCGCCAACCTGCTTTCCACTGCTGTTTCAGAATCCTCCACTCTCATTCCTGCCACTCTAGTTGTTGTTATGGTTTTTATAAGCTTTTCAACCTCCTACAGTGGTGGTTATCTCAGCTGTCCACAACCGTGGTCAAAAAATAACATAACACTATTGTGTTATGTGATCATATCTTCATAACAATTGCCCCCGAACATTTACTCTTAACAGCACTGTAATTTATACGCAATCAATTCTCTTTCAATTTGTCCATTATAATTTGACGCAGTGACAGAGCATGCAATAATTCAAACACATTGTATTGAATGGTATGGATTTAAAACTGACAGCACTGTTACACAGTCGTCTACTGCACATAAATTACATGCAACATAACTGCACACACCACCTTACCACGATACTCTCGTGATACAAACAAACAGAAATATGATTTCGCCCGTTATAACAGCGGTTTGGCAAGAATGTGTAGAAGCTTATCATACTTTTTGTCTGCTATGTGTGGTGCCCTGTCGTGTTTAGTTTCGTGCAATTTCCGAAATAAATTAGAAATAAAAATAAACATGCAGTAATGTAGTATTTATTTAACTGCTGCTGCTTGTTAATTAAATCTTTCATTAACAAAACACCAATAAAGGTATCAGACTAGACCAGCTGGGTTATTCGAAGTAATACGGTAGACTGCTCTTTTTTCGGATGCAGTTCCTGTGACCGTGACACATTTTCAAGGCTCCGAGGCACATCCCCAGTTGCCGAGTTATCACCCGGCTCTGCCAAATTAAATTATTTCTCGTTAAACAGGAAATTAAAAGTTAAATGCCTTTCAAAGATCATCTGTAGATTACTAATTCTGTCATCAGAGCACACGGCGCTTGCAAACAGAATATGTAAACGCAAATATTTTACAATCTTTTTCAACTTTGCTTATTACCGTTTTTCTTTTTTCTTTAAACTTGGGCCCCACTGTCGTCTCCCGCTGTAGGCCACGGACTGGGGAAGTCCCTTCACGTACAGCCGCAAGCTGGGGTTTAGATGGTACGTCGTTCTAGCGTATAACGTTTTAGCGCACAGCATTAAGACGCGCGTCTTTTCAAAGATTTGTGTTTACATGGTGTGCGTTTGTGAACAACGCACTTGCAGTAAATACCTGGTCCCTATACAGCTAGTGTGTCTTGTGTTGTTGTGCATCGGCAACTGCAGATTCACTTAGCTTTCTGGTAAATGCGTTGAACTATCATGTCTAGGATCGATTTTCGGGCCACTAGGTCCTAGACCTTGGCCTAGACCACTCCTCTTTGGCCGAAAAGGTGGCAAATTTCCATCACTTTTGTCACTTGGGCACGCGGAAGATCTACGTCGAGACAGAAACTTGCAATCATCTCATCACTACGAATTGTTGCACATACCCAAAATGAACCCTCGGCCTAGAGTCTAGGCCGAGATCAACTTGTTCACTTAGAAAAAAAAAAAAAATAAATAAATAGAAATTCAAAAAACAATTAATTAAGTGGTTTCCAGCCTCGCCCGTATGTAATTTTCAGCTCTGATTTCAGATATTCCATAAAAAATTGGTTTATTTAAAAAAAATGTGCTTTTTAACGGTTGTCGCAAGAGCTCCTAGTAATCCTAGTCTTATTCTGCTGCATGCGGTAGAGTTTCAATTTTCGATGTTGCACAGCTTTATCCGTGCTCATGTGAAAGCAAGCAAGGAGAACAGAGGGACTTGTAAACTGATAATGACGCGCGCTTATTTACTGCACTGCATGCGCGTCAGAACGACGGACCATATAAAGCCAGCTTCATTCAGGTGCAAGGTCGACAAAAAAATGCCGTAAGGTCAAAGGTCGACAACGAAAAATGCCGATTGGGAAATATCATCATTCATACAAAATAACAGAAATGTAAAATATACTAAATTCGTAACAAATTTTTTAAACAATACCCAGTACGTAAGCTTCTTATATTTACTAGTAATGAGCAAAAATATGAAATTCAAACAGCATGAAACAACAGTGTTTTGAAGAGTACTGTGCGGTTAAGGCTAAGTGTGCGGTTAGGGTGCATGTCTGTCTTCTGATCTATTTTCTTTTTGTATTCATTTTTTCATGCTTACAATGCGAGGTTCTTTATATATGACAGATTCATGAACGTTCCATTCGTTCGTGACCACGCCCACTGAAAAGGTTTGCCTGCATTCACATCGTTTTTAAATTATCATTTTTTGTTTATTTGTTTGTTTGAATTTCGCTGTTTGTTTGTTTTACTTTTCTGTTCTTGTCTTAACTTGTTTTGCACACATTATTATATTTATCCATTACTCAATTATGAGCTAGAACTCAGTTCCGAATTAGACCTATCATTAGAAACAGAGGCTAGAAGTTTTATTCTATATGGTTGTAAGTACATAATAACAATTTTTTGCCCTTCCTCAAAAGTAGTTGATTGTCTCTTTATGGTTTATAATCTCTTCCATTCCTAATGTCAGATACAGAAATAGGAAAGACAAAAATAACAGAGCAAGGATATCGTGCAATACGAGTTTATAATTTCCTGATTATCATACATTGAGAGAAACTATCGCTAGAACACAAGCAGTCAGATAAACAATCAGACAACAGACTGACAAATAAAAGGAACCGAAAGGTCCGGTTATAATATATATTAATAACTCTGATTATATAGTATACTGGGTCAGTCTCTGTAAGACTCGTCAGCTAAATGTCAAATTCAATAATGGTGTGGTTTTTGCAAAGTTCATTCTCAGGGAAAAGTGATCACACGCCAAATGTAATGAACAATGAACAAAATTAATAGATATTTTAAAATATTATCAAACAGTTCGAAACTATATATACTGACAGAGACAAATGTGGGGGAATGATAGAATTAGGAGTGGGATAAAACAGTCGGTGCCATGGCCTGATAAGATTTAGTAAACAGAAGGAACAGATTTGAAGTAGCCCCTTTCAATGGGCTGAAAGGCTAAAACAGAACATGATATCAATCAACAGTTTGGTTTCTGTCCAATGTGACTACAGGAGGAGAGGGAAGGGGATGAAGAGGATGTGGGAGTGTGAGAGACTTACTGATGTTGTTATGACCCTTCTGATCTTCAGGACTTTATAACTTGGCCTTTTCTCTTCTTGTACACCAGTCTAACTCTATATCTCACATCTCGTGGTGTAAATGTATAATGTCACTGATCATTAGACTTGTCACAAAGGAACAAAATACACGTACTGAAATATGAACATGAACGGTTCAGTAACTATGAAATCTTCTATACCATAACGCAAATGTCTCAGCATCAGAAGCTAAATATCAGGTCGTCAATTATACGATTTAAATACTAACATTGGAGCCCATAATCTCTAAATAAAATTTGAATTACTTATCGCCCCAGATAGCGTGATCAGTTACATTGTCGATATCTCTTAGCCAATCAGTATGAGTCCACTGCCGATATTTCACTGAACTGAGTATTACTATCACCTAAAATCTGACTTCATACACGTTCAAATGTTGTATAAAAGTTTTGAGACATCATGATTGTAGGCAGCGATATTTCAGTGAGATACTAGGGATGGCCTCTCAGCACCAGCTAAAATCAGGATCATATGTCGGCAAAAATGAATAGTTTAGTGCCTAAATCTATATTTACTTCACAGCATCCTGCAGCTGAATTACGCATAATCTGAGCATAACAAGAACCTTTTCTTACTCAGCTAGGGATTAATGTTCTAGTAATTTCTACAAAATACAAATCTTGATGTCATCCTATTCACTCTCTGCTTTCTCTGTAGGAATCCAGATACCTATGATTGAGTCTGACTGAGCGTAAGAACATAATAAATCTGAAATACCACCATCTCTGATGACAATTGTTTATTGTAATGCATGCGTCTCTGGTAGGCCTTTCTATAATACCTTATGTAATATTTATACAATACCTTTTCTCTAAATTACAGTGTAGTTTGCAGCATCATTACAGTGATAACTATATATCATAACAATAAAATAACATGTGCAACTCTCAATTGAGCACAAATACCTTAAATTACCATAAGCTTTTTTTTTTTTTTTTAAACATCTGTTACCTTGCCCTCTCTTTGTCCCGTAAAGCTCTCTCATTCTTTAGGCACATGGCTCCGCACAACTGCCTTTTCAAAAATTTTAATTAAGAATTACATGGTAATGTATTCCAAACACAGCAGATGGCAACTGTAGAATACAAAATGCCAGTACAACTCCAGTGCCTATATTATATTCTAATACATCAACACTGAAAAACACATCATTTCAACCTTCGATGAAAACATTACTAGCCAACATAATCATCATGTTTCGATAGACAGAGAAT
>JBCAUA010102248.1:0-10225 GCA_038406235.1 Peronia verruculata
ATCACCACTGGGAATCATGCTGAATTTGATGAAGAGAAATTAAAATTGATGTTGTTTTAATTTCTCACCCCTGGGAATCATGCTGAATTTGATGAAGAGAAATTAAAATTGATGTTGTTTAATTTATCACCACTAAGAGTCATGCTAAATTTGATGAAGAGAAATTATGAAAAGCAGGTACACAATAATGCATCTTCATCTGTGGGTGTTAAACAAATACTATAACAATAATAATATATCAAAAACATTTTTACCAGTGGTAGGAGCTTGGGCAAAGACACAAAATTGACAAATGGAATCTTTTTTTTTTTTTAGTACAGTAGTTCGTACATTGCAAGGGAACAATTTGTCTCAGAGGGATCACATCTTCCTAGCTGAAGTTTCCTAATACATGTATTGCATTGTAAACAGTGCAGAATGCAGATTTTTACTTTCAGGTTTAAAACTTAGAGAAAAGAGAGACGACTTATTGAAAACAATAGTATGAACCATCAGATACTTACTAACGAAGAACAAACTGACATTAAAAAGCGGAATAACAAGCACGTTTGACACCAGTACACAGTTGTATTTTATTTTATTTTGTCAAATTTCATTAGTGTTTTTCCCTCTCGGTTTACCAGAGCTATCTTTTCATTGTGCAACCTAATAATTTTTTAAATTCATATTTTGTGCGACATTTTATCTCCGCGTCCCTCGAAATTCTGCACTCGTTAATATTGAGTTTCGAAAAAAAAAAATGATATATATGATGTGTTTCTCAAATAAAATGACGAAAATTGGTGTAAATAGAAAATAATATTCTGAAACATGTATATATTTGTGTGTATTTTTTTATATTTTTTTTATACATGTACTTAAGTATCCCAAAACCTGTTTAAAAAGAACGCAAGCATGCAAACACATACACACACGCACACATACAAACATAAATTCATAAAATTGTGATGATTTCAAAACTTATTCATGTTCATATATTTGTGCTTGATAAAAATGAAGTAGTAGGGGCTAAAAATCATATAAATCTGGAGCTTTCGTCTCATGCTTATTGACAGGTTTATTTTAAGGACCGTAACAGATCAAATCCACGGGAATCTTCCTGATCATTTCATCAAGTTTAATTTTCATGTCATATTCATATTTGAGGAGAAACAAAAGAAATAAAACAAAACAAACACCCAACAACCTTAGTAACAGAAAACCAACATTGTTTACATCTCTTTATAAATTTCAACACCCATGTTCAAATAAATTTAAAACATTGAGAAAGAATATAGAGCTATATATATTGTTTCAATGATTTTGGGTTTTAATGGGAGGAAAGTATGCAGATTTTTGTATTCGACCGTTGATTTAAACTCGATTTTCTCGGAATTTCAGTCACTGCTGAGGCGTCCCCCTTTGTCTCTTTAAACTGCAATTTCTCTGGCTAGAATAAAGCGAGTTCAAAACTTTTTTTTTTTCTTTCACTATCTGAAATGATATGAAATAAGCTTTCACAAGATACCCCATATGGTGAAAAACCAACATACGTCTCATTTTGCTTGTCGTGATATGGTTCTGTCATCCAATAGAAGCAGAGCCAAATTATGTCGATATTGATCATTGCAATATATACTGTTAAGTTTATTTCATGTTGTTTATGTTATTCTATTTTAAATGTATCTCTTTTAATTTACTCTATTTCATTATATTTTATGAAATTATATATTATATTTTATTTTGTTTCAGTTTACTTTATTATATATTATTTTATATTTATTTTAATTTCATTATATATTTCATTTCATATATATATATATTTATATATAATTTCATTATATTTCATAAAATACTTTTCATTATTTTTATATTTATTTTAATTATTTATTTAATTTCTTTGGTAATTTATTTTCTTTCCTTTATTTTGTTTTGTTTAAATGTTATTACATTTTAATTTATTTTGTTACCCTACAGGTAAAGACATTTATGTTTGGACGTGTTGATTCAGGTGATGACAATGTAAGTGGGAACAGTATGAATAAAACGAGAAAAACAGTGAACATGGCGCTCAACGTTTGTGCCTGGCTTTGACGGAGTCTTTTCCAGTGTCTGTTATCTGTGTCGTCATGGAGATATCAGTATCTTTGGGTAATGTGTGTTCCTTCTTTAGGTGTTTGTTATTGGAAGGGTGGATGGATGAATGGAAGAATGGATGAATAGATGGATGATAGATAGATGGGTGGGTGGGTGTATGGGTGAATAGATGGATGGATGGATGAATGGATGGATAGATAGATGGATGGATGGAGGAACGGATGAAACGATGGATGGATAGCTAGATGGATCGATAGATCTATGGATGGAAGAATGGACGAATATATTGATGGATGAGTGGATGGATTGATCGATGGATGGATGGGTGGATAGATTGATGGATGGATGGATGGAAGAATGGACGAATAGATGGGTGGATGGATTGATGGATGGATGAATAGATAGATGGATTAATGGGCGGGTGGAAGAATGTATTGACAGATGGGTGGATGGATAGGTGGATAAATGGATGAGTCTATTTAAACTAACAAACAAATCTAAGAAGAAACGAAGCATTGATAGAAACACATCTTTCAGCCTATTAGCAACATTAAAAGATAACTGTCATATTAACAACTTTGGACAGACACCAATATCCACATTACTAATATTAAGGAAACAGGTTACATCCATCTGGCAAAATAGATACAACAATAAAGATGACGACGACACAACAACAACGACAACTTTAAAACCTGTGATGTTGCAGTAGCAACCACAACAATAAATAACAACGACAAGGAACAACAACTACTTTATAACAACAAACAAGAACCAGCAACTATATATGACACGGAGATTATTGATAGCGATACTAACAAACATAATGACAACAACATCTCCAGTAGCACTGTATTTAGAACAAGTGACAACAACAACAACAACAAAAACAGAAACAGCAGCCACAACAAAAGCATAGTTTCATCAACAATAACCATACCATACCATAAAAACAAAGTCCTAAAGGATTTGTCACTTTGAAAGGATAGTAAATTAGAAATGTTTATTTTGATGACTGGCCTTTTTACCTTCGCTTGCCAATCATAAGAGGTTTTGAACAAGCAATCTGAAGCCAAGGAAAATCACATTTCCTCCGTCATTTACAAATTGATTATTACAAACAAACAAAATGAATAAAAGTAAACTTGTTACGAAAAAAAAACAAAACAAAAACAACAAAACTTTCCTTACCCTGCGAAAGTTTTTGAATTTTCAATAGAATTCACCAATATCCGGGGAAATCCCATCGACCTAGGTCCTTGACCTTGCATTGGCCATAAGTTTGCCTAATTCCTTAGTTTGACCTTATTACGGTGGATAAAGAATTTATGACTAAAACTCTTCGCTGTGTGCCTCTTGAACCTAGATGCCCTCCAAATAAGTATAGTGAGTAGTGAATAGTATTAATGATTTAATGATGTAGAAAAACACCGGATGTTCTCCCTAGTCAGGTTTTTCCCGAAATCTTGTGTTCTATTATTACGTCAAACAAAGAGCACAAAAGTAATTCTCTCTCTCCCCCCCCCCCTTTTTTTTTTTCTTTTCTCAAATGCTTGTTCAACACCCCGAATATATGGTAAAGGGAAGTAATGGGGCGGCTCAAAAAGCACCCTCTATTACCATACCATCTATGATAAGAGACAACATCCGAAAGGAATTATGACTTTGCAAGTGTAATGAATGATCAAATCCTGCACACATAGGTTGTAACAAAAACATTTACACAGTTTTATGAGTTTTTGCATGCATACATTACTGAATAAAAAAAGTAATGAAAAAGGCCTTTATTCCTTTAATCTGTCAACTCTTCTGTGGCTCTGAAATCAAGGAAAAGAAAACACGTCAAAAAAAAAAAAAAAGAAAAAAAAGAAGAAATAAAAAAAACCCCACATATACCAAGCAAATAATCAAACAAACAAAGTGAACAAAAAGGGCCCCTCCGCCCCCCCCCCCTCAAAAAAAAAAAAAAAAATCCTCATACATTTATCAAACAAGTAAGACATTAGTTTTGAAAGACAGACAACCAAGAGGCTTAGGGAAAATGCCATTTACAGAAGTCTGCACATGTGGCATGAAACCCGCTAACTTTGAAATACAGACATGGGGAAAACTAGCTTACAACGAAGAATCCTGGAGGGGAAATCAGGTGTCACAGCAAAATTATGTGAGATCAAGGGGGCTCAAGGATTTGAAGACAGGATAAAGACTAGGAAAAATCCAAATGAGACGCCACACGATGAAATTAGGCCCTCGTCAAAATGAGGCAATCGGAGAAATTATGTGTTTTTCAACAGTGAACAAATTTTTAGGGCAATTTCTTTTTCTTCACAGAACCCTTCTATGTCGATCTAAAAATGCATTTCAGAGTTAAATTTGCTGAACTACATTGAGTAAAAGCCCAAAAATTGTAATTTCGCGGCATGGGTTAACAAAGATTAATAAGGATTTACAATAGTGATCAACCATTTTTTTTTCACTAAATTCAGCAGCAGCGACAAGTCACCCACATTGTCTTCAATATCTCAATTTTTACTTAAGGTTGAACAACAATAGAAAGTGAAGTGGATAATCTTCACAGTGATACCAATAACTCCATATAATTATGCTCAAATCTCAAAATTTGACGAGAGCCTGATTTCATAGTGTCAGATCTCAAAGAGCTGTAGCATTGACTTTACAGCCATAAAAGATAGTGCTCCTGTGGGCAACAAATGTATAATATATGGTCTTTTTAGCCGAAGGAAACATAATCTTTCTATCTGTTTGCAAGAATTTTGTCCTCTTTCAAGGGGAAATCAAAAGGGATAGGAAAATTTGCAATTCCAATGTTTATAGAGTTGCATCCCTTGGATTATAAACTGGCTCTGAAATTACTCTTTCTCTCAAATTTTATACATGGGTTAAAAGGTTAGAGAGTTGGGGAAGGAGTGACAAAAAGAGGGATGTAATAGCTGAGGAAAAGAAAAAGAAAAAATTATGAAGAAGTGAAGTAGAGAGAAAGAGGGGTGGGAGGATGAGAGAAATAATGACAAGAGAAGAAAAGAGAAGGGAAGACAAAAAAAGAAAAAAAATAAGAAGGGGTAAGAAATGAGTGAAGAAAGGAAGGGGGAGAGGAGGAAAAAGAAGAAAAGAAAATTGGAAAAAAAAAATAATAAAGAGTATTTATATAGCGCTTATCCCCGCAATTACAGGCTCTAAGCACTTTACAATCTATTATTACCCCCAACAGACTCAAAGAAGACACTCATAAACGTCCTCAGCTTCCTGGGAAGCATACACAGCGGCTGCCTATTATGTGCTCAAATCCTTATCAGTCTAACAATATCAATCACTATCTATAGTCGGGTATCCATTCAAACCTGGGTGGAGTCAGAAAATTTGTGTAAATTGCCAAGGACAAAATGTCGGGACCAGTCAGGATTCCAACCCGGAACTTCAGATCCCGAGTCGACGGCACAAACAACAGTAAGATTGTAACAATAGATAAGGGAGAAAGAACGAAAAAGACAACGAAAAAAGAAAAGAACAGAAAGAGAGAGAGAGAGAGAGTTAGAAAAAGAGAGAGAAAGCTTTAGGCCCTGACCCTTAGCAAGACAATATAATTATATTCTATCAAGAACATAGACTGTTCTCCCTTCACCTCTCTTTCTTTCTCTCTTAGCTCCTTCTCCTCAACCTCTCTCTTTCTCTCTCCATGGTCTTGTCCCCACCTCCCCTTTCTTTGACGAGGTAGATAGAACAGGAAAAGACAATGGAGATAGAAAAGAAAAGAGGGAGAGATATTAGAGGGAGATAGAGAGAGCCGTGTATCAAGACTCAATGTCTTGGCCAAGATAATATTCTATCCAAAGCACAGTTAAAGGAACGTGAAGAAGATATTGTCAGATGGGTAGTCAACATTCGAAGTATGAACGGGCGTCAACTTTGCCATAAACCCATATCCATATAAAAGTAGGTTCTCTGCTACCACCTGCAGGCAATATAAGCCCGTCATCGATGGGGCGACTCCCATGGAGTGCCATCCTCTACATTCCACGAGAGATATCTCTTCTCTCTCTCCTTGCTCCTGTCTCCTGTCCTGCTTTCTTTCCTCTCTTCTCCTTTACGAGTAAAGGTTATCTTACCGTCTTTGACACGGTGTAGCCGTGCTGATGTGACGTTTATCCATCACAGACAAACAGACAAACAAACAAACCAACAAAACAAACAAACAAACAAACAAACAAAGAAGACAGAGAAGGAGGGAGTTGTCAAGACAAGCGAGCTTGTGAAGAGATCTAACTGGGCTCAAAGATACGATTTCACAATAAGCGAGTGCTGAAAATATTCTAGTTATGTCCCTTGGATAGTGTTTTGGGGGGGGGGCAACAAGTTTAGTAGCTAATGCATTTACATTGTGCTATTGTATTAAGCTATTTGCTAATATTATTATCTACGTTTGTCTTCCTCCTCTCTCTCCCCCCCCCCCTTTCTCTGTCTCTCTCACTCTCTTTGCTCTTCTCCCTTACCCCTTCTGTTTCTTTTCCCCATGCTCCTTTTCTTCTTTCCCTTCCCCATCTTTCTCTCTTTCACCATTCTCTCTCCTGAACTTGGCTTACTCGGCCATATAACTGTCTGACCTCGGCAAGATTTGTAAGTGTTAGGGCCTGCAGCTTGGTACCACATTCCTCACGTCTCTGAGGAACAATGTAAAACATGGCCCAATGTAAAAGTTGGCTCAAGACCTTTATTGCATTATCGTACTCGCACAATATTTGCGTACAAGTCCGCCTTCGCTTCCTCGAAAGAAAAAAGATATAGAACTAGATAGGCCTGATCACCTAGGGAGCAGTAGAAATAGAATGGCATTCCGCCCCATTGTCGTGCACTTATTGGCTTAGGCACGCACGCACACACACACACACACACACACACAATCACACACACACACAACACTCACGCACACCTACACACACACACATACAACACTCGCGCACACACACATTTGGGCTACTTGGAGATACATATAAAATTATCATGTCATATGAAAGAGGAATAGTAAATCTACCATATAATGTAATTAATTCTCCAGCCACTTGCCCAGACAGGCAGATTTTGAAAATCATTTCGTCGTACCTCCTGTGTGCAAAAACAATTGCTGAACATAAAACATCAATTTTCCCAAAATGCCAAGAACGGAGATAGAGCAACAGAGAACTCAGCTTACGATCGAGGGAGGCGGGTAGAGGAAAGAAGGAGAGGAGCATAGAGAGAAAGAGAGGTGGAGGAGAAAGAGAAGAGAGGAGAGAGAGAGAGAGAAAGGGGGGGGGGGAGGCATGGGAAAAGGGAGGAAGGGGGGGGGGGGGGAGACCTGAACCTGCATGTGTTTAACATGTCAAGACATGGTTGGGCAGAGAACATTCCGTAAGGCCCAATTATTCGTCAGGACTTAATTGGGAATGAATGTGTGTGTGTCTGTGTGTGAGAGATTTTGTGTGTTGGACAGATCGGCTCTTGATACTTCTGTTATTATCATACAACAAATAATATGTTGCATCAGTTAGTTACATTCTATAACAAACAAGTTTTCGAGATATGAAAGACCCAAACTTACATTTGAAACTAACCTTGTAAATACCAATAAAGAAACAGTAGCAAGCCAGCCTGTTTCTTCTGAGGCTTTTAGAGATAAAAAAAAAAGCAAATTATTGCGTGCTTAGGTAAAAAAAGCAAATTATTGCGTGCTTAGGTAAAAAAAGCAGATTATTGCGTGCTTCAGGTGTAGGCATAGTCCAGACCTGTTCCATTTTCTGGCGCCATAACAGGGTTAGAATGATCAGTTCTTTGTTACAAAAAATGTCACTTTATGGGCTATTCCCCTATCTAGAATGTACTTCGTTGCAGTTTCAGATTAGCTAAAAAAACAGATAAGTACTGAGAAACTTAATTTCCTCAGGAAATCCAGACTGTGAGAAAGACAAATACCAACAGTTCTACAGTTCGCTTTGCAGGCTAAAGTTCTGACCAAGGCACCGTGACTGGTTTAAATAACATGTTATTATGATCGATTAGGCACAGCTCTAGACCAGCTCTTGAACCACGTGACAAGTTTGTTGCGTGCATTTTTGTGCAGTTTAGACTTATGTTTATGGTTTGGTGGAGTCACAGGGTTATAAAAATCTTTTTTTTTTTTTTTTATTAAACAGTGTATTCTATTTGAGATGATGACTAAACTTGGTGACCCTTTGTCCTGTGATTATACTCACACTCGACACTTTATTATATATCGACATTCCACCCCCCCTCCCCCCGCCCCCTCCCTTTTTTTTCTTTGCTTATTTTATTTGTTTCAGATGTCATATAAAGTCCCAATTTGACAAAATAAACACACAAACTAAATCTGAAACATTTCTAGTATGAGGATGACAAAATCCAATATCAATTGTAAAGTATTAAAAGTGTCGCATGTGATGATAAGCTCAGGGACAAAAGTCGCAACCTTTTGTCGCAATCTTATATGCCAATCAAAAGCACTTTGACAAGACATTTTCAGAGCCCTTTTACTTATTTCTTCCATTATTCAAATACAACTCTCTACATTATAAGATTATCTTCCAGTAATGTAGAGAGTTGTATCTGAAGAGTTGAAGAAATAAAAGTAAAGGTGTGTATGTGAAACTCCATTCTATTTAAACATTTACTGCATTTTGTTCCCCGCGAGTTAAAAAAGAGAGATTCCTTAATCCCCTTCATTTTTCTGTCCGTTGATATCGTTGCGGGGAGATACTGGCATTTGCCAGTCGAAATACCTTGGAAGAGGGGAGAGGTCATGAGCTTTGCGCACCACAGAGTCACCGTGCCACAGAGTCACCCTAACGTTGCCTTGGTCTTCAGCTGACTTAGCATTAAGGGGGGGGCGTCCTGGATGTGGGTTTTTTTATTATTACAGTTATGTTCTTTTAACCTTTTCCATTGTATTCAGCATGTTCGAATTAGAAGAAAACAGTAAAACAAAAGTTGACTTGTTCATACGGTTGCCATGGCAGCGCCGCCATCTTGGATTTTGACGACCCTAAATTGACTGATTTCAAAATCTATCGCCTCCACCGAAGTTCAACCAAACTTTATAAAACTTGGTGAATACATTGTTTAATATCATATCTAAAAAGTTACATATTTTTATTACGTTCCATGCAATGCAGAATTTTCTATACATTTTTGAAAATGCTATATAGCGAAAATTTAAATTTCGCCATTTTTTCAAACTAAAAACCCAATTTTCTCTAAAACTTACCCACCGAATTTAACACGCATACGTAACTTTTTAGGTTTTGTGGTGACAATGATGCATACCAAATTTGGTTTGAATCACTTTGGAAACAAAAAAGGAGATAGAAAAAATGTGTCAAAAAACAGTGTTTTGAGAAAAACGCATCTAAAGTCTATTTTCAGCGAAGAATTGACATGACGAGTTTTTTATTCGGCTTTTAGGCTCGGAACAGCCCTTTTTTACATACTAGTCCTCTTTTCATGACTTCTGGACTCTTGTTGCCGTTGTTGAGCTCTCTGGGTGTATCTTTTATCGCATTTTGCTCCCTACCCCCCATCTTTATAAGAGCCACTTTCGGGTTTTTGAGATCCTCTGTGTGCCCCCCCCCTAACATTTTTGAGTGCAAACCAAGAGTGTTTTGACCTTTACTATGACATATAGTCGACAACTGAGCTATTAGGAGCAGAGGGAAAGCAAAATTGCGCTCTTTATAGGACGAGGAAAGTCATTTTAGAACGCTTACATTGATAATTTGCAGGATCAGCAGTTTTTCTCGCCTCATAGTGGTTATCCAGTGTTCATCCCTGGCACTGGAACTCGTGATATTGCTTGGAGAGGTGATATTCAAGTGCTTTGTGCGCCCTTTGTCTATATATAATGAAATCGCGATGATCTACGGTATCATATAGCAGCCAGGTGGAGCCAAATCCTGATTGACAATAGCTAGGTCTACCGTTGAATGACCATTGGTCAAACACGTTAGAATTGACTTAGGGACTTTTTGATACCATTCTTACACGCAGAAAAGGCAGCACTTTTAAGAGAAAACAAAAGCTCAAAATGGCATTTTTTGGGCAAAATCCACATTTCAGGATGCGCCCCCCCCCCCCTTAAGTAAAT
>JBCAUA010102259.1:0-10224 GCA_038406235.1 Peronia verruculata
GTGTACCGGCCATATAAAAGCCCTCTTTCTGTGACTTCTGTGTCTCTTGTCATTTTTTGGCTTTCTGACCATTTTTTTTTTTTAAATTTTGCTTCCTATTTCCCCCCCCCTCCTCCCCCCCCTCCCTTTTTTTAAAAAATGTAATAAGACCCCAGTCCTTGAGGGCCTCTGTGTGTCCCCCATATCATTTTTTAGTGCAAACCAAGAGAGTTTTGACCTTTACTATGACATACAGTCGACAACTGAGCTATTAATAGCAGAAAGAAAGCAAAATTGCACTATTTATAGGACAGGGAAAGTCATTTTAGAATGCTTACATTGATAATTTGCATGATCAGCAGTTTTTCTTGCCTCATAGTGGTCATCCAGTGCCCATCCCTGGCACTAGAACTGGTAATATTGCTAGAAGAGGTGACATTCAAGTGCTTTTTGTACCCTTTGCCCATATATAATCAAATCGCAATGATCTATGGCCTTGTGTAGCGGACAGATGGAGCCAAATCCTGATTGACAATACTCAAGGTCTACCGTTGAATGACCATTGGTCAAACATGTTAGAATGGACTCAGCGACTTTTTGATACTATTTCTATGCACAGAAAAGGCAATGCTTTCAGGAGAAAAGAAAAGCACAAAATCCACATATTTATTTATTTATTTTATTTTTACTATTATTTTTTTTTTTTTTTAGCAAAATCCATATTTCAGGATGGCCTTAATGTAATAGACCAAGTATCTTAAGGTACTGATTTAATATGTTTGAAGATCTAAGGCTGTTATAAAATTGCCATGTGTGACTATCGTATGGCCAACTTTTTTGGAAGGGTTCATTATGCCGGTAGGATGTTTCTAGTAAAATAGGTGTAGTTTGTGATGAGGGAACTTAATAATCTGGAAGTATTACTGTTTCACGTCTTCTTTGAAAATAATTTAAGGCATAGAAATAGAAAGATTTGAACTCCTCTAAAGCACATTGAGAAACTTCCTCTGAGTTCTATCAGTAAGGCCCTGTCAAGGACATGAATAAGTTGTCTGTTGGTTTTATGTAAGAAATGCCCAAGACTTCATACATGTATTTGTCATTGCTCTTCAAGGAAACCAAAGTTCTCAGGAGTAAGCAATTTGTTTGATAGTTTTTTTTTGTTTTTTTTTATCATTCTCAAATATATCATGGACCAATTTCTCTAAAAGTTTGGCTGTGACTCTTGTCATTTTTCTGGTGAGGATTTAGTTACTGTTATTGCCATTAATTCAGAGAATTAATAATTTTTACAGTGTTCTCTGTGTATCAGAGAACTGCATTTGAAAATGCTATTGGTTCTGGTGCATGATTTTTTTATTATTTTTTTAAATATCTGTGATTGTGATTTTTAATGAGTAAGCATTTTCTTTCTTTTTTTTTTAAATTTTAAAGCATTTATTAGTATAATGAGTGTATGTGTGTTTTTTTCACTCCTGAGAATTCCATGGCTTGTATATCCTCAGCGTACGAGCCATATTCCCCACCAAGGATCCAGCAGCACTGCGTGACAGTCGGATGAACATAATTTTTGCATTTGCCAGAAAGATTGAAAGTGAGAGGTATGAGGCAGCAAACAGTCAGGTAGGCATAGCTATTTGCATGTTAATGTCCATTTATTTTTTACTCCAATTTATTCTCAATGATTTTTTTGTTTTGTTTTTGTTTTGTCTGTTCAACATCATTTCTGTGAAAAAACAATTGCTTATGAGGGCTTAAGGTTCATAGCATTTATTATTAATGTGGCCTTATCTTGGCAAGTTGTGATTTTGTATGGGGACATCATGATTTATTTTGCATGATTGACAAACAATATGGATTCTTTTAATCTGTTTGAATTTCAGGGAGAATACTATCATTTATTGATTGAGACAGTATATGAAATTCTAAAAGAGCTTGAAAAGAAGAGAATACAAAGAATGCTCCAGAATCCACAAAATGCCCAAGTCGCAGGAATGCAAGGGCAGATTCGGCCAGGGACACAAAGTAAGTCAAGTTACATTTTGTAGTGATGCTTTCTTGTTAAAAAGAGAAAACTGGTGAATGTCTGTTCATATTTCATAATCATGATGATTTCATTTTTGATCGAACTGTCCTGTTGTTCCTCTTGAAATGTGTAGGAAATTGTTGCATGTATCTGCTCCAGATCATGGTGGCAGTCAACTAAATTTCCACATTTGGAACAGTTAGTTTCATCCCCATCCTTTCAATGCAAAATCTCTTACTGGCATGGACAAGTTCAGTGTTGCTGATGACCAGTACAATTACAGTCAAGTCCACCCAAACCGAACTCTGATAATCCGAATTTCTTATTATTCAAATAAAAACGAAACAATTTTTGTTCCTTTTTGTGCCTCGAATCCATTGCCTTGAGTTTCCTTTAATTGAACCGGTTAACGCCGCCACAAAGGTAAAAATCAGCTTTGTTCTCTCTACGTGGTTCCTACCCTATAGGGAAAGCAAAGAAGACAGCGTGGCGGATGGGACAAGACTGGTCAGGCAGTTAATTTGCATAAATGTACTGTGAATGTGCCCCATGCTGTGGCTTTAAGTGGGCCTATGTCTATGTGTTCGGAGGGGGTGTAGAGATTCAGTGTACGAGGTGCAGGGAAGCTGATCAATAATCAAGCGTTCTCACAGAGCCCTATACTGTTATAGCACAGGTAGACATGGTCAAAAACATGCATGTACGGTATTATTACTATTACGATACTTCGAGATCAGACAACCCTAAGCATTGCACCTAGTACTTGTGTTAGTCTGGCGGTATAGCTCTAGTCAGTATTTATATCGTGCTCGCTCTTTCGCCTGCAGTTGACCAGCTTTATTTTATAGACTAGACCTACATAATCGCTTCCTTTAACCCATTGAAGAGAAAGAAGATAGCTCTTTCCATTAACTATTGAGTTGAAAATGAAAATACTGCAGGAAATAGATAGAGTTGCGATGTCCAAGAAAGCTATAGCTGCAAAGTATGACATTTCCCCAAATACACTCGACGATATTAAAAAATCAGGAACATGTGGAGAAAGCGGCAGCCTCCTCATCTTTTTTTGCCCTACTAGTCATTGAAGAGTTGTTGCTCTTGTCAAAAAACTGGAAGAGGAACTCTTATAAATCAAACCCATTAGGATAGTCCTGGAAAATTCGATTTCAGTGGACCTGACTGTGATATTTTTATTTACTTTGTCAATCATTTGCTTGTCACTTCCCTCTGATATATAAGTTTATAAATGATCATTTTGTTGAAAGAAATGAGCCAAATGAACTGGAAAATTTGGTATGCGATAGCGGTTTACTTACTTAATTTATCAAGTTCTTGATATTCTTTTCCCCTTATTTTGATGTATTTGATTGGTTGCCTATGAACAGTCGTCTTAATTTTAAGACATTTTTTATAAATTGTTGGAAGAAATTAATTCTAAAAATGGTTCCTCACAGATGGTCCAAACAATCCAAACAACAGTGCCATGGTTAACGAACTGAATAACATGCGACAAGAACAGCAGCAACAACAACAGATGTACGCCATGCCCAACATGAGGCAACCTATGCCTCAGGATGATGGACAGATGCAGCAACAGCAGCAACAAATGAACATGACACAGTACAGACAACTCCAACAGCAGCAACAGACTTCTCAAATCAATCAGTTTGCTCAGCCACAGCAGCCGCTTATACGACAATATTGCGATGTCATAGATCAATTGGGGGGACTGACAATACTGTAAAAAAAAAAAAAAAAAGTTGATCTCTAGTACCAGAGACTTCTTTGCACATAAGGTTCTCATGTCACAAATTCTATGCATTTTATTTAAAAAGAAATACAGTTTAAAAGAAATGCAACACTGTCTAGGCAAAATTAGATTGAAGCAAAAGAAAAGTTCAGATTCAGCACATTCAGAATCTACATTGCAGAAACACAACTTCTCTCTGAGAGACAGAGAGACACTTCCACTGCCAAACTAGCACAATAATTTATAATGCTAAAGAGTGTACAAGTTAAGAAGAGTAGATCTAGATCTAGCTTAGCTCGTGTGTTTCTCCTTCATACTGATGACTGAAAACTTGACAAAGACAACTAGATTTTGTCAGCCCTCTGTAACTTTGCCTAACTCTCCATTTTCAGCGAAATGTTTTCATCAAGTTCTATCTAATCTAGATCTGGTCTAGAGCTCTCTAGACTAGATTTATCCAGTAGGCCTTGCAAAACAGTTGATCAGCACTAGCGTAGTTTTTGAATACGGACCTAACTTGCGTTGAACTTGTTTTAGTATCATTCTTGGACTGATTGTTATTTTTGTTGGAGAATCAATACATCGCCAAATGCCTCTTTCTGAACAAGCAGGTCTAGATCCACCATACGATTATACAGTCTAAATCTACCACTCACCACTGTCACACAAACATAAAAAATGAGGGATTTTTTAAAGAGGGCACTACTCGAGATCACATGATGATTGGTTGTACACTTGTCATTGAACAAATTCACTATTTTTTCCTCTCAATGTAGATCTAGATCTATCCATTAGACCTTGCAAAAGAGTTGATCAGCACCACTTGCATAGTTTTGAGAAGGTAACTTATTTCTGTTCAATTGCACTTTTGGACTGATGACTATTTTTGTTGAAGAAACCCATCATTAGAGGTCTCATATAGAACAAGTACATCGACCATACTATCTAAATCTAGTGCTTCACATGAACATGAAATCGGTAATTTGAAGAGGATTGATTGTGTACTCGTTACTGAACAAGTTCACCATTTTGTCTTCAGTTATATAGGGAGAAGGGCAAAAATTGCATTAAAATTGTTGCGAGGTACAATATTGCAGAAACTGCAGCTGAGGGCAGAAACCATGGCCTGAATGCATTTGCGAGTGAGTCTATTTTCTGGGGAGCCAAGTAATATATTATGTCCACTTGGCTTCAGAAAAACAAGTTGAGCAGCAGTTGGCAAATGTATGAACTGAGGCACAAATTTTGAATTTTGTGGCCTGTAGTAGTGTGTGCATGTATTTCCTGTGACTGGAAATTTCACTGTCAAAATAAAGAAAACACAACCATTCCATAGCTGTGGAAATCAAACAAAACATTGTACAGCTAACACTGTGTAAAATATGGCAGAAACATACAGAGAGCAGGTGCATTACTTTAAGCTGTTGTTTATTCAAAGTTTTCTTTATTTGTGCTGGGCAATCTGTTCATGTGAGTACCACAATCTAGTGAACATTTGAGTATGAAAACTGATCTCTATGTGGTTTTATTTGATCTGATACTACTACATGTATATAATGTTCAAGTTTTTACTGTAATAAAGAAACTAAGTTTAAAAAATATTTTGTTGTGGTTTTACACTATACATGAATGTAGCAGCATGATGATTAAATGAAGTATGCCATGAGGAGGAACACAATCTATGTCTAGTTGTCGACAAAGACACAAAAAAGTATGGCATGAACCTTTGAGTATTGTATTAGCAATGATATTTCCTTGTGTATTTCCAGACCTGGCATCAAAAGCTTTCCTATTGTCATAGGTGAATTGTTTTGTCTTATCAAACCTTTTTTTTTTTTCTTTCTTTCTTTATTGTCTTTGCTTCTTTCTTTGAAGATACGCCAGTTAGCGGAAAGATCAGACCAAGATTGAGCTCGTTGATGTGAAATGCCTTGATGGATCTCTAGTTAAGTGTGGAATGCTTTGTTTACTCCTTTCTTTTGCATGGTCATCATTTTATTATGTTTATCTCGGGAAACTTTGTAAGAGAAATGTTTACCATGGAGGCCCCTCTCTTTGCTTGCTATATCAGCCTCAGTAGAGTGATAAGCAGGCTAAATTTATTGGATGGATATAAGATAATTTTAATTGCAGTGTGAGTGTGAGAAAGTTGATGTCACATCTTAGGTATTAAAAAAAAATGTGAATAAAATTTGCTAGTGATGAAGAATGGAAAGTGCATTGATTGTCATTCTTGTGAAGTAGAATGGCTTCATGGATTTCAGCATTTTGATTTGCTTGCCTGCCATCTTCTGACAGAACGTCCCTTATGGATAGCTATCCTAAATAAGGTGTTTTTCTTTTTTTTCTTTTTTCGGATTCGACCAGTGGTCAGGTTGCAGCTTTTTTTTTTTTGGTCCCATGTATGTACATCAGCATTTCCTAGCGTGAGTGGACTGAACGTGAGATGGATGATCATACAGATATTCATAATGTTTACTGAGGGACTGACTGTATACAAGGATGCCTGGCAATCAAGTTCACATTCTTACCTTTCTGCGATACTATCAGAATTAAAAAATCATTATTTCATAAAATGCTGTAAATAAAATTTGTGAGAACGTTTTCACCATGGTGTTTTTGTGTTTTAACAAAACTTTATGGATTCTTTGTACATGTATGTGGTGTAAAACTTCAACATTGAATGTTTCTGTTTTGTGTTGACAGATGTCATGAATTTCTCTGTCTGTCCTGTCTACGATGTACTTTTTACAGTACAAGAAAGTCAGATGACATACACATAATAACAACCGCCTCTAAGTGATCTTCGTACTGTGTTCAGCCAAATTTTGCTATGATCGTGCTGATGTGCCTTTGTTAAACCCAACACAAAGAAACAAACTACATGTACATGTATCTGATGACTCATCTGTCCAAAAACTTTGTCTCGTGTCTCACACATTTTAAGACATCAGAATGTAAACATGCATGATAAGACCAATGAACTTTGTCCTCAATAATAAATTCCATATCACAGTACATGTAGATGAGCTACAATATATGATGCTGGATGTTTCTTGAATGACTTTGCACATCTCTTTGATCTGCTTGCAAACATTGGATAGTAGTGATAGTCCTCGGGTCCGAAGAAAAAGCTGGATTGTGTGAATCATCTGTGGACATGGAGGTGACTTTGTAGTCCCAGTTTGGACGAACGGAGTCAGGCACGATGGTCAGGTTGCATCACTGGAACACCGTTGTCATGATGGTTGAGGTTATTGCTCTGTGGCATTGTTCTCCAGCACCAGATAGCTTCTTACGACGGTCGTCCTCAAAAGCTGGTTGAGGCTCTGCAGATCATAGCTCATTCAAGCCACAACTTCCAGCTTCATTGGTTTGATGTTACACCACTTGAGGTCGGCTTTGTGTTGACAGTGTCCTTGAATCGTAGGCGAGGGTGGCCCTGCTTCATTTTGCCAATCCCCAGCTCACCATATACATGTAGCAGCCGTCGAGGCATGCAATGTTCTTTCATCCTGATGGTGTGCCCCACCCATCGCAATTGCCTCTTGAGGAGAATTGTTTTAATGCTAGTCGACTGGGCACTGTCCAGGACCTCCAAAGTTGGTGCTTCGGTCTGGTCATCGGATTCCGAGAATGGAGCAGAGGGATGGCTGTGGAAGTTCTCGAGCGTCTTGATGTGCCTAAGAAACAGGACCCATGAAGGACCAGAGAAGTAGATGTACAAACTTTCAGTTTGGTGGACAGCAACAATGATCCCGATCTTGAATACAAAACTAGTAACGCAAACGGCCCAGCAGGCAATTTGAAATGATGTGAATGTGAAGAAGAGTATGTACATGCACACATTTTTTATTGCTAGGAAGACGGGAGTGTCCGGTCGTATACGTATATGGATTGTGTCTTTGGTATAACTCGCTGTGTAAGGTCATTGGCAGATTAGCTTCTAATGAACTCTGCAGCAGCCGCTCCATTCATCGCCCTCGTGGGTTGGAGATCGCTCGTCCATTTTTGATTTTGTCAGCTTTCTTTTCTTATGCTTATTTCTTGCTTTGCTTCTTACTGTTTCTGTTCTACAGCGCCTTGACAATCTTCAACCAACAGTCAGGAACAGGATAGGGTAGGATGAGATAGTATACTAGAAGAGAGCCCACGGATTCGTGGGAGATTTTTTTTTTTTTTTTTTTATGTGGATACACGTAATTACAGCAAAAGGAAGACCAAGGAGGACGTAGATTGAGGGTGTAAAAGAAACCATGAAGACCCATACAGCATCCCACCCACCCTCGCCGTCCAGCTTGAGCAGCGGGAACTAAACGCGACGCCCCCAAGAGATCTTTGAACGGATCCTTGCAGGATTGATTGCTGATCACCCTGACTCCGAACATTTGTTTAGTTTACAGACGGATCCAAGAACAACAAAGCCATCGGCGCCGGCTCATTCTCTGCCCTGGAACACACATGCTGTGGCTTCTTCAACCCAAAATCTTCACGACTGAGGCTAAAGCCATCAATAGGTCCAAACATAACAATGTTCTGATCTTCTCAGACTCCCTGTCCCCACTTCAGGCCCTGAATAACTCCAAGTTTAGGAATGATAGAGTAACTCGCCTCCTGCAATGCCTTCAAAGTCTATTCATCATGGGGTGGCGTGGATTCTCGTTTTGCTGGGTACCGAGTCACGTGGGTATTGCAGGAAATGAGACAGCAGATTCCATCACCAGGACCAGCCTGATTTTAGATCCCCTGGATGAGGGAGTCCCTCATCTGGATCTTGTCTTAGGCTAATCATCAAGGAGTACATGAAATCGCTATGGCTACAGTGATGGAATCAACAGACTGCAAACAAACTTTATTCTATCCAACCAGACCTTGGATCTTGGCTCGGATCTGCTCAGCCCCGAAGATGAGACCAGGTGGTCCTCAATCGCCTGCGTCTGGGTCACTCTCACCTCACCCTCTCTTTTCCTCTCAGAAAAGAAATACCTCCACAATGTGTGGCCTGTCAGCGTCAACTAACAGTCGCACACTTATCGCTGCGCTGACTTCAGAGACAATCGAGAAGCCCACTTCTCGAGTCGCTCTCTGAAAGACCTACATGTATTTGACAAAATGAAGCCGCTGGCCAGACTGGTCTGTATAACAAACTTTAACATTACTTCGGAAAAGATAGGCTACTTGTAGCTTGATAAGCATGCAACAATCCCCAGAGGACGCCGCAAAATTGCTTACATCCTTTTAGTTTTGCTATACAATATTTGATAACCAAAACTTATAATATACACATTTTGGTAACCTTTTATAACTTATAATAAACGCGTTGTCCGTTCGGCCCTACATAATTGTATCTCTACATTATACCATTGTAAGAATTCTACCGTGTAAATGTTTCCACCGTGTTAGGCACAATATAGCCGTTATCGTGCTGATGTGCCGTTAAACCCCAACACAACAACAACAGCCAGAGCCGAAAGCTCTTCCTAGCCCGAACGCCCTAGTTTGCTTTAGATCATGTGTTTAGTGTTTGTAATAGGGAGTTTTTTGTAATGTTTATTTTGTGTCTTTGTGTATGTGCGTATGTGTCTTTTAAATTTATGAATGGTAGGCCAGCTCCATAAAACAACAAGAACAAAATCTCTCTTCCTAACATATACACACCAAAGACGAGAAAACAAATATTCCTAGATGTATTAGACGTTCTGAAAAAAAAAAAAAAAGAATACTCATGAATTACCTGATAAAAGCACGAGAAATGCCATACATGTATTTACTCAGCTAATGCTAATGGAGAGATCCATTGAAGTCGAACACGTCATCCACCTATGTTTTATCGACTACTCCAAAGCTTTCGACGAGGTAAAACATGAAGATCTTTTTAAAATCTTTAATCAACTCAATGTCGATGGCAAGGATCTCAGAATTCTCACAAACCTCTACAGGGAACAGATGGTTGCAACAAGAATAGAAGGAGAATATGCCAAATACACAGAGATAAAAAGAGTTGTCAGACAAGGATGGCTTATGTCATCTGATCTTTTCAGTATCTACAGTGAAGCCATCAATGACATCGAAGGAGTCAGAGCAGGTGGAAGAAATATCAACAACCTTAGAATAGATATGCTGGTGACTCTGTTTTAATCGCAGACTCTGAAGAGGGTCTGGAAGCACTTCTTTCCACTGTAGAAAGCAAGAAAATGGGATTACAGCTAAATTCCAAGAGAACCGAATTTATGGTCGTGTCGAAGAAACTGAACAATCCTATCTGCAATATCACGTGCAACGGAGCAAAAATCAAACAAGTGGATAAATTTAAATATCTTGGCTTCAGTAATATCAAATGCAAAATGTGACGACGAAATAAAACAGCAAATGGCCATGTCAAAAGAAGTTTTCTGAAAAATGGGGACAGTTTAAAAAAAAACAGAAACATTAAAGAGGGGCGACACTACTCACTCGTTCAGCGAGCCCG
>JBCAUA010102270.1:0-10223 GCA_038406235.1 Peronia verruculata
CATCACTGAAAATTGCGTTGTCTTTTCCTTTAGAAACAATCTGTGCTCTCACTTAGATTACGTCATATGGCCAAAATTGTCCGGTCTAATACGAAAGAGTGAATCCATCATCATCATCATCATCACTGTTCTTATTTTATAAAACAGAAAAGTACTGTCCAATCGGCAACTAACTAAACAATTTAAAAAAAAGCAAATAACATAGATAAACAACTTCATCTTGATGTTGAAATGATTATATTTTAGGATGCCATGCAAGAAACAGAGTGAGTCAAATATTTCCACTTCTTTCAGTCTTCTGCTATCCACAGCATTGTTATGGTAATACCGTAGTCTGTCCAATCCATTCTTTGGCATTGTCAAGCCAAACTTTTTATGATATGCCTCTTTTGCATTTTTGCATTCAACTGTGTCCTGGGTTATGATCTTATCTAAGGAGTCATGGTAGTTGACATGGTCATGGTCCAGCCATAACAACTTGCAATGCTCCATGACAGCTGGAAGATGCTGCTATTTTGCTGCAGTCTTGTTGATTCATTACATGTATTTACCTTGTGCTCCGTGATAACCAAGAACTTGTAAAGGGTGTGTTCAAATACTTAGTCTTATTTACACAAATAAGACCAGATGAAATTAAGACTTCAGTCTATGATATTTTACTAATCACATAGGAGCTATAGGAGCACTTCATTATGTGTTGAAAGTTTCAAAACGGCTTCAGCATTTCTCACTCATCCATCACCCTCACCCTGTGATAACTTTCTGTCTATATTTGATACATTGAACCCAGTAGTATGCTTAAAAGAATTTACAAAAATGCCTAGATTCATTAAAACCCAGTTTCCAGAGTCAGATTCCATTCTCCAGTACTGAAATGTATCATTTTTTTTTTTTTTGTATAGTGCACAGCAGGTGAATCATTTGCTATTTGAGTGGATTATTGGAAAGCTCTGCTATAACCATTGTACTGCATTCTACAACCAGTAAGAAACACCATGAATATTAGGCTTTGAAGGATGCAAATGTGTTTCTGTACAGTGTTTGAATCCATTGCACAGCAACTGCAGAGTTCAGTAATGCTGACATACAGTACAGTTATAAGCTGAATGACAGGGCAAAATTTTTTTGGAGTGGTCAATGCAGCATTTTAAAATTATTTTTTTTTATTACTGTTGATTCTAATGCTGTGGCTCTTAATATTGCTAGAGATACTGAACGCCACAAGTTTTATAAGTGCATTCACTGAACCCTTCATAATTTGAATGATGATGATGATGTGTGTGTGTGTGTGTGTCTGTCTGTCTGTCTTTCTTGCTTGATCTCCACCGAAACCCTGAGACTGAATCATCGAACATCCCAGAGCTGAATCAAACCTAGTTTGAGAATCACCGATCTACTGTTTTGTTAATAAAAGTTAGTATGAATGTTAGTGAATGTGTGTTACTTAGAATCTGTCCATTGGCGTTCAACATCCTCTGAAAGGCAAATATCATATGATGAGATAAGTGAATCCGATGTCTGAAGAGGTTATGATTGAGAGTTTGATTTTTTTTTTTTTCACCCTCAAGTTAATTTGAATGTAAATATTATAAGGTTTAGAAGAGTTAGGGCTAGCCTGTTAATGAATTTTTCATCAGCGTAAATACACTCAAATATCCTTGTCACTGACACAAATAAACTCTCAACATGAAAATTTGATATCAAGGTGATTTCAGCTGGTCTTGTGACAAATGGCTGGTTTTAATTTTATCTTATATCATATACATTTGTTAAAAAAAGAAAATAATATCATAGAATTTGACTTATTCTTCTTTTACAGGATCTGCCATCATCAGCCTCTTTTCATTCAATCGTATGTCAAGTGTTAAAGCATTATTTTATTGTATTTCATCTTAAGTATTTGTTTACAGGTCAGTGTCATAGATGTTGATTTTTTTTATTTTAACAGGACCTGCAACTGGGAGGTGTGTCAATTCAAGCATTCCAGGAAGCAAAAGTTGTCAGATATATGGCTGGTGTCCTGTGGAAAATGATGGGTACACTAAATTTGTTTGTTTTGTTTTAGTTGCTCCCAGAATTAGTTGAGACTAAATTTGAAAAAGTGATGAAGACATTGAAACTGCTCTTTCTTTCTTTCTTTCTTCTTTCTTTCTTTCTTTCTTTCTTTCTTTCTTTCTTTCTTTCTTTCTTTCTTTCTTTACTCTTGTTTATTTCTATTTCTTTCATTCATTGTTTCTTTCTACCTTTTGCTTCTTGTCTTCTTTCATTCATTGTTTCTTTCTTTCTTTCATTTTCTTTCATTCTTACTTTCTGTATATCTTTCATTTTTCCCTTTGTCTTTCTTAAATTTTTTTTCTTTCTTTCTTTTTTTTTTTTTTTTTAAATCTTATTTGCTTCTCCATCTTGATGCTGGAGGTAGAAATAAAGGCATGCTTATAGAAAACAAAAAATAAAACCATAAAAAAATTTTTTTAGACTTGTGAGTCAAATATAACAATGTGGCAGCATGATGTGGATGTGAACTGTTTGTTACGACAAAAGATAAAAATGCCGGAGAAGATCTGACCAATATGGTAAACAATTTGGTATGCTACTTTCTGTGCCTCCCATTTTGCTCTGTTCTACATCCCTTAATTGTTGTTTGTCATTCAGAGTAAAAACTCCAGTCTTTAATCAGACAGCCGACTTCACAGTTTTCATCAAAAACAACATTGAGTTTCCCAAGTTTGGCGTGCAAAGGTAAGTACACAGATTTCCGTCAACTCTGTCTTACTTTAAGAAAATCAGTGCAGATTTTAATGATTCATTCTAAAAGGAGCTGAAAATTATGAATATTTGGCTTAAAATCTAGAAAACTGATGTTTGCTATATTTATTTTTGAAAGCTAGATTATCCATGCCCATTAGAAAAAAAAAAAAAATAAAGTGAAATGTAACTGGTATGGTTGTGCTCTAGATGTAAGAATCATTGACGCCATTTCGAAATGAAATTCCTCTGTAGAGAGAATGCAGGTTCTAGTGACCTGTTTAGTTTAAAAAAACAAAACAAACAATCAAACAAAAATTATAAATGGAGCAATAGGATTATATTGCTGTAGGTACTTGATGCCATTTTGAAATGAAATATATCTGCAGGAAAGATGGGAGAATGAATACTTTCTTACATATCATTGATGTTGCAAGGAAAATACGTAACTCCTGTTTGGAAATAAAACAAAAACAGATTGGTTTTCCTATACAGAACTTCCTTTTATCCACCCTGGCACAAAAATTGTCTGACAAATTTTGTGTACCAATGATAAAAGGCTATAGTCTCAAATTATTACTTCTCTTGCTCAAAGATTGGGGCACAGTTACGTTTTTTTAATCATTTTTTTTTTGTTTGTTTTGTTTTGTTTGCTTTTTGCTCCTCTTTTGAAAATTATCAAAGTTAAATGTTTTTCTTTACTTTCAATAGCAATATTATGATAGTAGAGTTGTGTATAGAAGAAAATAAAGTAGTCAAGCTAACTTAGTAGTTACCTGATGACTTCTTGTTGACAGTAGGTGTCATTGTGAATGCACAAAATTGAACAAGAAATGGACAAGCTAGAAGTTTATTCTCTCTTGAATGAAGATGAGAACTGATTCTTTTGACATATGGGGGCATGTTAAGATGGATAAATCAATAGTTTTCACCCATATTTTGAATCTGATGCATGGCTTATTTATATATCTTGAAGTTTCATATCAGGTAGGCTGAGTGAAGAGGATACAACTTCACAGTCAGATATTTTTAGCTGACATGTGTTCGCTCTGAGAATATTACATGTCACGAGCTCAGTTCTTTGTTGTCCTTTCGCCATTTTGAGCGATTTGGAGATATTTATGTCATGTGAAAAAGAGATAGTAAATCTACCATATACTGTAGTCATTTCATTGATCACTTGCCCAAACAGGTATATTTTGAAAATCATTTTGTCCCAACACCTGTGTACAAAAACAGTTTGCTAAACACAACTCATCAATGGAGATAGGGCAACAGAGAAGTGAGCTCACGATGTGTCCCCCATGAACATTTAGGGCAGTTGCTGGCATCTCTAAACATACCATCGGTGCTGCAAGCAACCCATTCAATACTTTTTTTTTTTTTCACCAGAAAGTAAAAATTGATGTCCAATTGTTACAAGCAAGAGGTTTTAGGTGGGATCTTTGCAGATTTTTGTGCATTTCTATTGGTCAGTTTGATTGAAGATAGTGTCACAGTACATATTTTTAGCTCACCTTGAAAAGGGGGGGGGGGTGGTCTCTGATTCCGAAATTTCAGACAAATGCAGAATGCTTGTGACACCACGATATGATTATGGAAATCAACACTTGGCTGTCTGATTTATTACACTAGTTTCAACTGATATAATTAGCTAACAGTTGTTATGAGTGATTGCCATCTGAACTCGCTTTTTATTACATATTCTTTCATCACAGATTCACCTACTAAGAATGTTGTAATTTGAAGTGCATAGTAGTTCATAGTGATAATTTGGCATATCATGTCAGAGCAGTTTGAGGATATATTTTTTTAATATCAATGATGTCAGGGCACAGCCAATACTTACTTTTTTAAAAAGTTGAGGTCATCATGGATTGACAGCAAAAATTAACAACTGTGCTTTGAATTTTGTAGATAATCAAATTCTACTCCCAGCCCATTTTATGGTATATTGATTGGGCTGTTGAAAGTTTGTGGCAAAGCTTTTTATACAATCAACAGTTCCAAAATGAGGTAGCCGCATGGTAGAAAAGTATGACATACAGTAAAAAAAACAAACTGATGTAATTCTGTATAGATGATCTTGAAGAAGTCTCAGAGCCTGAAACATCTTTTATTGGTGTATTGCTATTATTTTTTTATGTTATGGTATAGAACTACTGGGGATAATTCTTGATCTTTGTTTATAATTATCTTGCCTCATTTTTTCACTCCATGAAATCCATGGAACTCAGATTCCCTAAGAGGCAATTGTCTCCAGCTTCTTCCTTTTTTTTTTTTTTTTTCTTATAAATGTTTTGGTCTGAACTTTGTCAGCTTATTTAAAAAAAAAAAATTATTATTTCTGTACTTCCATCCATGTAGGCGGAATTTGCCAGAGTTTGGAAGCAACGACACAGAAAAAAATGACTATATAAACAACTGTAGGTTCAATCCACACAATTCCCGAGACAAACTGTGTCCCATATTTGTACTTCGAACCATCACTGATGAAGCTGGCGTACATTATGAAACAATTGCTGCTACGGTATTATATTTTTTTTCTCACTCAAGAGCTGTTACTAACCCTTTGAGCCCTTTAATCACTGTGCCTTCTGTGACCCTCCTTGTCTAAATCCTAAGCAATTTAAGCCTATATTTGAGACACAAAGTAAAAATGTAATTGGCTTTTGTGATTGGTCGATAAATGCACAGCTTAACTGTAACATAGTGTGATGTGGTGTTGTTCACTTTTGTAGTGATTTTTAGGCGCTTGTTAATTTCATTTGCCCCTCTGTATCGGACGACAGGTTGAGGGACAAATAGAGGGAGTTCATTACCTAAAAGGATCACAGGCTATTAGCATCAAATATGGCAAATGATTTTAAAATATCTCAACACGAGATGTTAAGAAAAAAGATAAAACTTTGCCAATCTCTTCCTTTGCAGTGTTCTTAGATGGAGCCGTGATTTTCATTATTATGTCCAGGGTGAATTTTCTTTTTGGGTCATTTAGCATGGAGATAGCTCTTAGGGAATTCTTTTTTTTTTTTTTATGCCAATAATGAAATCTTGTAGAAGTTACTGTGCAGGCTTGTTCTATGATAGGTGTATGATATGGAATGGAAAAGAAGAAGAATAGTTGTTGGAGGAAGAAAGGGCTTTGTACATCTACAGGAATAGCAGATTGGAAAAGATTATATAGAGCAAATGGGGCGTGATGGATGCGTTGGGGTGCTTGATAGGAAGGATATTTTTATGGAGGGGGAGGAGTGACAGCTATGTATATGTACATTTATATACAAGAATAGAGAGAGTAAACAAAAAAGAAAAAAAAAAAAAAAAGACTTGTAGTCCAATCTAGATTCATCTTTGTAAAGATTGTCATCAAATCAGTAATTAGGTTTGTATAATGCTGCAAAGAGAAGGAACAATTTTTTTTGCCATTCCCAATCTTATTTTTTTCTTTTTTTGCTTCCCCTGCCCCATCTCCCCTCTTTTCTTGCTATGCTACCCAAGCCTAAAAGAACAACATTTGTGACACTGCCGGTCAAAAGCATACATAAGTGGGTTTTGGGGGTATGGAGTTATATACATCATCTTAAAGGGCATTTCAAACCCTTTCCAATGATATCAGAATCATTGCTGTAGCTATAACGAGTGCCGAGTTATGCGCGATTAACCTCAGGAAACTGGGTCACTGAGCAGAATCAAAATTTTGAGAAATCGTCCTTTAAAGTTGGGTCATCTAGTCTCACTAAAAGTCCTTAGCAACCATAGGTTCACCGTATTGAATTACACATCAAATTAAATATAATTTTAAGAGCTTCCTATCTGTGAAAAAGGTTTAAGGATTGGACAAAGAATAAAAAAGTTGTTGAGGTTTGAAATAACAGTGTGATCAAGAAAACTGAACAATTCCACCTTGATATTAGTTTTTGCCCATGCATTTCTATACGAGCATGAAGCATGCTGAATTATACTTAACACTAAAGGCTTATACCACCGCATTCAGTTGGTGTAAACTAAATTGTTTGAAATAATTTGATTGTTGAGAGATTGTTGAAGACATCAATCTCTGATTACATAATTAATTTCTTCCCCATTTTCCAAATTCACTGAGCTGATGGCTCAGCTGGTTGGTAGGACTTTATATCTTATTAAACTAGAGGTAAATGTAAACAATATACAGAAGGTTTCCAGTGAAAGAACTAGGACAGTATAATGGAGAAAAAGAAATCTGACTTTTTAAATTTTTTTTTTTGTTCTCTAAGGATATAGATACAGAAATCTCACAAAACTTAGCCAGCTCTCTTAAAGTCAAAACATTTGACAATTGATGACTAAACTTTGTAAGCATAAAATTTTTAGACATTAATAGAATATTGCTTAAATAGTTTTTAAGATTTGGAATAAACTGTTCTAAATTAGTGCAACAGAAATAGTTCGAGGGATCCGTGTTTCGAGGAACATCTGATCGTACTAGAGGATAGGGGAAACAACCCTTATGTATAATCTATTGTACCTTGCGGTCAAAAATCTTGCAAAACCCATTCCCGTAATAGTATATTTTCCTTCTTCTGTTTGTAAACAGTGTCACTTTATTTAATGTTTTATTGCGTACACGTATAGCCAACGAAAATTCAAAATTAGCCGTAGCACAAATATATTTAACCTAACAGGAACAGTAACAAAGTTTAATAGTAATGCTCGCAGGCCTATTACTACTAGTACTAGTAAGAGTAATAACTCCACAACAAGTGAAGGACATCACGAAACATACAATACATTAGGATCTGTACACACACACACAGGCACAGACACACACGGGTCTCTTTGTTCGCTGTTCAGACCACAAAGCCAAGCATGGATCTAGGTCAGCATGGTGTGGGCTATTTTTAGTCACTGGCTGGAGTGCTTTCAGGCCAAAAATGAGGTAAAATTTTCTCACAGTGCTTGAGGAAATAGTTCAACGGATCCATTTAGAGGTTCGACCATGGCATGAAAAGAATGTTAAGAAAAGAGAGGAAATTATTCGGGGCAGTGTAGGTTGTTCGAGAGATCCGAGAATTCGACGACTGCGTGTTCGAGGAACACGTGCAGCACTGTATCTTAGAACCATTATTTGAAGGAGTATAATATGATTTTTTTGTAAAAAGGGCAATGAAGAAGAGGGTCAGGCACAGGGACAGAATAATAAGAGTATCCATGTGAAGAAAATAAGGGCCAGCTTACCTCTCTGCCACAGTATTTCTAAGTGAATAACACAGTATCTACACAATCCAGGATATTTCAAAAACACAAACAATAGAAAAAAAAAAAAAGACACATTATGTTCTTGTGCTCTTACTCCTCTCAGAATTCACTATCTTGTCTAGCACAAGAAAATCATTAATCACTCTGTCCTTCAGAATTCATCCATCTTTTCTTGCACAAAAGTACCCTCAAATTTTCCTCTTTCAAGAAATCACTGATTACCAGTTGCACAGAAGAAGTAACTTCATCTTTTGTTTAATCATTTTCAATATTCAGAATCATTGTTGTCCTCTCTAAATAGTTGACAGGAAATCTCTTTCCATTATCACCTGAATGAGAGAAAAAAAAATCAATAAAAATATTTCCTAAATGTTTTACCAAAGTGGATACAGCCTACATGTGTATAGATCTACGTGAAAATCAATGACCCCTATAAAATTGGAAAGGAACAGTTGTTCAAAAGGCTACTTTAATGCTCACGATTTGCAAATTGTCAGAAAAAAACTGCTTAATGCATACACTTTGCAACTTGCTGGAAAAGCTGTAGGCTGTAATGTTCTTCTTTCACAGTTGCTGAAAAAGCTACCTTAAGGCAGTTATTTTGCAACTTGTCGGAGAAGCCGCATTAGAGTTCCCATTACACAACTTGTCAGAAAAGCAACATTAAAGCACTTTTTGAACAACTTTTCAAGGTGATTGCTTTTCGCAGTTTTTCAGAAAAACTGCATTAATGCTCTTAAAATATAAGTTTCGGAAAGGCTGCCTGAGTGCTCATATTTGCTACATATTGAAAAAGGTGAAGAAAACACCTATTTTCCAATTTGTCGTAAAGCCGCAATAAAGCTCCTATTTTTGCAACGTTAGAAAAGGTCCTTTAAAATACTCACAATACAAGTGACTTATCGAATAATACACACAATTTAGAAGTCTAGATTTAGGGCTCCGAATTTAGATTTAAAAAGAAAAGAAGTCCTGAAATGTGCCCCAGAGAAATTTGACAACTAGAGGTTAAAGTACTGTAGATCTAGATCAAAGGAGATTTATAAATAGAGATATCTAGATCTTGATTAGATCTAATCTAGATTAAGATCTAGATAGAACACACTAGAATTGGTGGATCAGGCTAGGATAGAACTAATCTTAGATCTGCAAAGAAACAATCAGATAAGACAAAATATAATTTAAAAAACTCACCTTCAGAGTCAGAATGGTATCTGCATCTCGAAAAACCTGAAACAAATAGGCTATACATCTAGACCTCTATCACATCTTCACTTGATCGCCCGGTGCAATCCTGTCAGTCGAGCCACGAGTTCGCTTTTACTTCTATGTTGCTATCCAAAAGGTTGAACAACACACATGCTATAAAGCATCATCGTCAGAAAAGTGATCAGCAATTATAGCAATAGTATGGTGAAAGTTCTTCGATTCAATAATGCTGTGCATGGAACAGAAATAAGAAGAAGAAAGCTTTCCATGATGGGGACTTCTATTTCGCTCGCCATTCGCATCATCTGACCTGGCGTGGCCAACCAGCATGGTTGATTCTCGAGGGAATTCAAAAATTGTTTATATTATTAACTGTTCATTGACTCATTTATTTCAATAAAATTTGTGACAAAAGACCATCGGTAAGGTGGAGGAAGAACAATACTTTCCAGTGGTACCACTTTCACTGGGACTGAATCATTCACTTACCAACAGAGGCCATGGGAAAACACAGTGAAACCTGTCTTTTTGATACAGATTTTGCTCTTTCAGATCGAAAGTTGCTCACAAAATTCGCTTCAAAATGCACTTTAGAAGCCTTTTTGGGGGAAACCACTCGGTAGAAACAAAGTTAAGTGGTTCATTGACAATATGAAACCAAAATCTGAAGATCGGCAAAAATCAACCTCGCCAACATTTTTCACGATTATCTTGAATGGGGCTCAGCGATTTATGTATCGGTTCGACCAGCGGTGTCACATTTGTGTATTCTTGGTGTGATCTGACTGGAAATATAACACAACTACTAGTGGCCCAAGGTCATCGGTGGTCAAGTCCACCAAGACCTACGCTCAAGCTGTGAAAAAGAGCACCAGGAGCGTCGGCACCGACGCTCCAACATCAACAAACGCGAACGTGAAAAAGGATTCCAGTGGGGGCTCTTGCAGGAGGGCACCCACTGAAAAATCTAAGGGTTCCCGGAGACCCTCATCACAACCGAGGGCCTCCGGTGCTGGGGTGAAAACCTGTAA
>JBCAUA010102303.1:0-10223 GCA_038406235.1 Peronia verruculata
CATTAGATCTAACTTCTCCATATGATCTTTCTACAAGTTTGGCATTTAAGACTGAGAAGTTTCTTAGGCATTTTTACTGCAGGAAATTTTTCCAGCGTTTTCTACCAGTTTGAGAATTCATAACCAATGGAAAATTAAGCAAAAAAGCCACAAGTTGAGATGGAAACTACATGAAATTTTACCTTGTCTAATCTGGTCAACACGCCTGAATCAAAGAAACAGATGACAGGAATCAGATCTTCTGGTTGGATGGTAGACCTTAAAAAAATCTCGATGCGTGCTAAACCTTGTTGACTAATTGGCTTTTCCATTCCTGTCATCTCCTCTACAACGTGAGATTCAGAGTCAGTGAGGTCAAAATCTGGAACAGACCAATGGCTCTCCAGTCATAAAATTCTCACAGACACACACACAACAAATGCAGTGTGATATGGAATAAGGGGAAAAAAACCAGCAGAGAGAAAAAGAGAGAATGAAAGAGAGAGAATAGAAGAGAGAGAGAGAGAGAGAGAGAGATAGACAAACAGACATACAAAAGGGAGAGAATTAGCAGAGAGAGACAACTGCATACATCTCAAAATATCTCATATATTGTGCCCAACAACCACTCAGTCTGATTTCACCAACATGACTTTCCCACATAGATTGTCTTCATGAGAATAGCACTAGTCCTCACACTAAATTAGCAGTCAGCAATTCACAGACTGACTAGTTGTGGAGTCACAGAATGGAGATTGTTATCACACATAGGCTACAACCTAGGCGTCGCTATAAACAGACCAGGTAGCCGGATTCATTTGAAGGCTGGCAATAAATCGTGGCCATAGAATTAAACTGTTTTAGTTGCAACAACTTTATAACATAGTTACGACACCTTCATTCTCAGACGACTAAACTTCGGTGAACGAAACTCAGATCGTGCGACTCCTGTTGAACTCTGCATGCATGGTGCTCACAGATTTGGCGGCCCTTTCTTAATTTGGCTATTATTATAAATGTCTGATATATTTCTTTTATTTCAATGCGATGAAGGTTTTCATGTCATTGACCTGTTTAAATTAATCTGTGTCTCATTTCTGCCAAGTTATGATTTGTATGAATAAAATTTTGTTAAGGTCAACAATTTCGCCTCTTGTTACTCGTTTTTTAAACAGTGTTTTAAATCTGGTGATGTAAACAGTCAGCCTTTAATGCCTACCGCTTGTGTTTGGCCTGGTATAGGGACGCCTAGGCTACAACTTATGGTGGCCTTGCAAGACATCCTGTCTTCTTAGAAAAGCAAATCATTCTGCTTCTCAAGATAATATAATCAAAGTAGCTTGTCAAAGTGTGACAGATGAACACAAGAATTTATTGCAGTTCCCAGGTTTTGCAGTCCTGAATATCATCAATTTAAGCACTGTGTAAGCCATGATTTAACTCTTAATTCTTACCAAATATAGAATGAGCCATGTAGAATGTCTATAACAAAATGTATTATGAGGATATCTGTGCTGTCTTACCTTATGTTTTCTTTTCTAGTCTAGAAAACCAGCCAAGATAAAAGGTGACAAATTACACAGTAAACAGCCCAGTTTAATCTTAATGTATTCTAATGTTGACGATATTTTGGAGTATGACATTGACAAGGCCATGACACCAGTAAATCTGCTATTACGATATTGCACAGCAATTCTTTGTTCACTTAACCTTGATCTCATATTCCTAACATATACTTGCACACACATGCACCCACTCCCACCCACACACTAACACATACATGCACACACACACACTTATGCACGCACGCACATACACGCAACCACATACACACACACACATACCTTCTTCCTCTTCAGATGGTTTGTGTTGTTCCAAACTCTTCCTAAGTTGACAATTCTCTTGTTGAGCTTGCAGGAACCTCTTTTCCAAGTTACAATTTTCTTCCTGGCTTTTCTTCAGTTTTTCTTCAAGGTTGGAAAAATCTGTCACAAAAATGATGTAGGTGTCCAGATAAAATGCATGCATGTGTCAAAATACAAACATAATAGCTCTACAAGTCTTTGCTTTTTAAACCATATATTTCTAAATTTTCTGCTCGTCTTCACCCTTTTTCCAATGGAATAAAAACAAACAAACATTTTACATATTATCTTCAAAGTTTAGCTCAAAGAACCATGGGATGAGAGCCGTCACATCGACCCAATGAAAAACAAAACAGCTCATGTACTTTTCTAGAACATTTTCTATTCCATGGAAAGGGCTGAAAATATGTAACTTTTTAGATATTATGTCAAACAATATGTCTACCAAGTTTTATCAAGTTGCATTGAAATTTGGCAGAGAAGATAGATCTTAGCTTCAGTCAATTTAGGACACCAAGATCCAAGATGGCAGCATTGCCATTCCACCCGTATGAAAAAAAATCCAGTTTTTTTTTCCACTGTTACTATGTTTTCCTTTAATTTGAAAATACTGAATTCGATGGAAAGTACTAAATTAGTCTATCTTCAATAATACAAAAACAAAAATCACCTCCAGGATATGCCCCCCCCCCCCCCAACCTCATCCTGACATACAAAGACAATACTCACATCAGACATGCAAACTAAGAGATGTTACACAGCTCTACTATGTACCACTATTTATATTTTTCATAATGGATGCACCATTCTCAAAATGTAGGGTGTCTTAAAAATTGTAATTCAGTGGCAGAAATAAAATGGATAAAAGTAACTTTACAAAATCTATTACTAATCTTTTGAAGGCATGGAAGCGGATTTGTTAAAAATATAGAGTTGAGCAACTAGGTCACTCAGACGCTCGCCGCGTGTAGCGTTGATACACATTGATGGGCTGGAATGATAATACTCAGTGTTGAATTTAGTCTTTTATCGATTATTACACGAGAGCCAGGAAACTTTCAAATATGCGGTCTTCAGCAAAACCTGTTGAAAAATATACAGAACGTCATAATACATACCGTAAAAAAAATTATTCCTCAATTTTCATTGATTCATTTCTAGGGCTGCAAAGTATGTGTTAACGCTATCTGTTGTCATACCTTTGTTGGGCATATTTTCATTCTAAGTGATATTAGTTTAATATGGTGAGCACAGAGCTAATACATGTTATAAGTATTCAGCATTATGTCTACAGAATTTAAAAAATGTCAGTGCCCGCTTAACTGTTTAGGAAAGACCTCCTTTTTTTCTTTTTGCCCTGCCTTCTGCTCACTCTCTCTGGATTATTATTAGTAGTAGTGGTGGTAGTCCTAATTGGCCGAATTCCATATAATTACCTGTATTTTATTAGAGCCATTATTATGATAAGTTACTGAGTTTTATTTCTACCATTACAAATATCGAGTTGGCAGTTTTTCTTTTTATTTTTATTGCAATACTTTGGCATCCCAACATTCTTTGGGACGAAGCGGGATTCCAATACATCTACAGACATATAATAGGTAGAAACATACTTAAATACACAGACAGAGAGAAAGAGAAAGAAAGGAGGAAAAAAAAGATCATAGGAAAGAAAGAAGAAAAAAAAAAAAGACACGAAGAAGAGACTGTGGGAGGATGTGATTTGACGTTGGCTGTTTGTGGTGATTTTTATTTTGTTCCGTTTTTTTGTTTTATTATTATTTTTGTTAATACTGAGTTGCCGAATTTCTTATTGACATTTCTAGTTATCTATTATTACTGTAATTTTAGTTATTACTAACACAGACTTGAGACAGATGAATAGATAGACAGGATAGATGACAGACAGGTTTTCTGCTATGTATTTCTGCATTTATTATTACTGTTATTATGATTATTATTTTCAGAATACAAATTATTATGATCGATTCCAAGTAAAGAAACAATGACTGTACTTTGATTAATTCTTTATCAGTGGTAATGCTTTTTGTTTCCTTTCCCTAAAAATCAAATTGTTGAGGAAAAAAAAATGAATAAATCAGTGAAATGTGCTCTTAAAGTAATTTATGGTGGTAAATTAATAGCAAAAATAGTTCACTGAAATTAGCAGTTAAAGCTTCATTGACACATGTCATTTCAAAATTAATCAAAACGAAACATTATACCAGATTGTGCACTAATACCAATGAAATATTTGCAACATTTACCCCCTAAGAAAAATGCCAGATAGAATGAAAAAGTGTTAACAATCTTTATATTTTTTTAACAATTTTTAGTGAAAACTGCATGTCGCTGCATTTCTTGGTTCTCTCGTAATTGTCATTTATGAAAGTAAATTCACTACTAGCACAATAATTTCTGCTCACCAGCCATGCTGCATAACGACCATGACCATGGCGTTGCACAAATCTATAGCCACATCCTCTACATTTATTTCAATCAAAAAATACTGCCTGTCTATTACCAGCAGCCCTGGTGAGCTGTTAGCATGTTGCATTACTGTACCGCCACACAATATCAACTGGACATAAATGGAATTGTCTGACTGTCTGTAGTTGTCTGAGACATAGATCATTCTAGCACTGTGAGTGTCTGTCCCTATAATATAGAGACCAAATGTATCCCTGCCTATAGTTTTCTATGGCACTGTCCCTATACTATAAAGTGTCTGTCCCTGTCCCATAAATACGAAGTCTGACTGCCTATAGTTGTGTATGTCAGAATATAATACAGAGAGTGTCTATCCCTAAAATATAGAAATCAAATATCCGACTGCCTCTGGTTGTCTATGGCATCAGTAAATCTGCTATTAGGATATTGCACTGAAACTCTTTGTCCACTCAACCTTGACCTCCTATCCCTTACACACACACACACACGCACACCTTTACACACACGCACATACCTCCTTGCTCTTCAGATGTTTTGTACTGTTCTAAACTCTCTTTAAGGTGACAGTTCTCTTGCTGAGACTCCAGCAACGCCTCTTCCAATTTACAGTTCTCTTCCTGGCTTTTCCTCAAATTTTCTTTAAGGCTCACAAAATCTGTCACAAAAATAATGTAGGTGTCCAGATAAAATGCATGCATGTGTCAAAATACAAACATAATAGCTCTACAAGTCTTTGCTTTTTAAAGTACATAGTTTTTAATAAGATTTTCTGTTCGTCTTCATTTTTTTTCCAATGAAATAAAAACAAACAAACAAACAATTAATATATTATCTTCGAAGTTTAACTCGAAGAAACAGAATGAGAGCTGTCACTTCTAGCCAATGAAAAAACAAAACTGCTCATGTACTTTCTTTTGTGACAACCTAAGAAAAAAAATCGTAACAATTTGAAAGTAAATTCAAACTTCTGATGAAGTTGGATCCCAAATTTACTTATTGTAAAATGACAAAACCATTGTAACTAATCTATTAAAATAAACCCCTCTAGACTGACTTTTCTCTCAAAAACAATGAGCTGGTCTACTCAACCTAATACAAGTATAACGATGATAGAAAATTGCACACAATACAAAAAAAAAAAAAAAAAGAACTAATGACACACTTTTTGTGACAAAACACTCTACACTTCATCCAATATTCATCAAGGATTCAGACACCACTTCACTATGTACATTATACATGCAAGTCCTGTAAATTAATATTCTACCATCACATTCCGATAGCTATTTCAGTAAATTTATTGTTTGATATTTCACCTTGGAAAAATGCCTAAACTCCTTTAATTACCTTGTCAGAGGGCATTGTTTTGTTGGTTAAAATAACTTAGACAGTTTACATAACTTTGATTTCTTTGGTATATGAATAATACCAATGACCTGACAAAACCTTCTGTCCTTTCTTATTTTTTCCTTGACATAAAGATCAATGTCTGAATGCCCACAGTTGTCTATATGTCTGAGATTGACAATTTGGTCATTGTAGCTGAAAGGTTGTAAACATCAGGTTATTATTTACTTTATTCTGGACATAATATACTACACATTTGTCTCATTCCCAATGTAAAACAGATCTGTCTTTTTCCTGACACAAAGACCAAAACATCCATATTTGTCCATAGTTATCTAAGACACAGTGTGTAGTACAGAAAGTTCATGTTACAATAACACAAAGACCAAATGCCTGACTGCCCATAATTGTGTGGCAATGGCTGTGTCAGTTAAGATCAGATGAAATAATCTAATAAGGCATAGTATGGCAATGTGACAATGGCTCAGTTATAACCCACAACTGACACAATGTATTTCATGGGCCAGGTCAGATCAGATATGCACAGATATGCTTGTCTCATGTTATGTCTTTATTCCAGACTGTTCCATGCAATGTAAAATATGCCAAAAGGTTTCTAACACAGATAGAGGACCAGCTATAGCCAGGCATTCCATCCCACATCAGTCTGACATAGGCAATGACCACACAGATTTGATCTGACCCAAGCCACAATACTCCCAACTTTAACCTTTATGAGGTCCCAACGGACAGGAAAACAAAAACTGAGCATGGACAGTTGGTCCTACCTGATTGCCACTGTTGTTGGTTCTCATCCAAGATCTGCCTTGTCTGGTCAAGCTGTTGCTGAAGATTTGTCATATCCTCAGCATGGCTGTTCTTAGCATGATCAAGTTGTCTTTGGTGCTCACTGACCAACTGCTCCATTTTTATCTCCCACTGATCTTCTGTTTTTATATTATTATTGTTATCATTATTCTTTTTCACATTCTTTACGACCATTTCATATGTTATGTTGTAATGACACTCTCACCGCCTAGAAAAATTTCATCAATTTTCCATCAAACTGATTTCAAACCATCATGTAAAAGCATTTTCCATCGGATAAAAATTCAAGTTATCTGGACTGTATCCCAAAATATGTGCAGATTGAAAAAGAAGAGGATGACACCCTGGGCATCAGCTAAACTCAAAATAAAAATTCGCAAATTAACAGTTTGTCATCAAAATCCAAATATTCATCTTACAACATCCAATACACTTATAATCTACTCATATAATAATATTTTCATCTTGAGACACAACTGTTATTGTGATTTATACCTTATTGAGACAATGACATTAGACCATCAAGTTTAACCTCTGTCTTGATCTGCAGTTACTGCCCTTATTTAATACAGACATCTAAATATAAATACATGTGAATCACTTACTCATCTTTACATCATTTAATATTGGTGGTTTAATATATATATATATTATTATATTATATTATATATATATATATAGAAAGAGAGAGCGAGAGAGAGAGAGGCACAGAGAGAGAGACAGAGAGAGAGAGAGAGTGAGAGAGAGAGAGAGAAAGAGAGAGAGAAAGTAGAGTACATATGTATGTAGTGTCTACTAAGAAATCTCTAGTTTGTAAAAAAGAGTGTTCCACAAACATCTGTCCGTCTAAGTAGCGTCTTCTAGTTTTTCCCATGAAATGGTTGTTAGTCATGTTTACAAACTTTAGAATGGGTGTAAGTGTGAATTATGTATGAGAACATATCTCGGATAATGTCTGTATGTCATGTTGTGATTATGGATGTATGCCGTTGCTCCTGCTTGCATTAATTCATATGCTGTCTGTGGCTGTAAAACACTTTGGTTCTGTAAAGCATTTCGAGTCCTTTGGGGGTGAGGCACTCTATAAATGCTCTTTATTATTATTATTATCAATATTTAAATAGAATGGTAACAGTGAAGTGGATAAAAAAAGTTTTTGACATGATATGTAAAACTCCTTAACATGAATTACTATTTTTTTTTAACTATTCTAAAATACAAAATGCAGCTACAGCATCCTAGCATTTCTTTCTGAAGTATAACTGATCGAAAACATCTAATGTATATCAGTTACGCACTGCTCAAGCACCCTGCTGGCTTGCTGCACTACTGTGTGCAAGTTACCTGGGACACAGAGTGTAGTACGAAGTGTGCTGTCCCTATGAAACAAAGATTAAATAGGGACTGTCCCTATAACAACTGACCACGAGAAAAAAAAACTTCAGATAAGTCTCTTTAGCTATTCCATGATGGATGAAGCAAAGATTGAACCTAAGTGACAAAGGAGACATAGGTTACATGAGCAGACAAATGATTCTCACCTGATGCATCATCTTGTGCCAGTCCCACATCTACAGGATCACCGTCTCCTGGCTGGTGCCTGTGTATCACATTTGAGAAAGTCAGTGTCAGTGCCAAGATAAAGTTTTTAACCTATATTCTGACATCTATAGCTTCACAGGGTTAAATGGGACACATAACAAACATGACATGACAGATATAACAACATAAATTTAGTGGTTTGTCATTATTTTGAAAACAATCTAGCAGTAATAAGAACATGTTGATGGTAAGTGCACATTATTACTCCTAACATGAAAATCTGATATGTAAACAGTCATCAATCTAATATAATCTTCACAATGCGACCTGTCAGAGTGCACTTGGAAAATTGTACTGCTGGAAACTATATTAGGCCTCAGCGCTTGCTTCATCAAAGTCAGAGAAATTGACTTTTCACTTTTCAATACTGTCAATAAAATGTGACACTTTTTTCCCATAACGTACAATAAAATACTTTGTGGTGGTGTGATGAAGTTTATTTTATTTTATTTCTTTTTAAATAAAATGAAATTCACAACATTCTGAGACGTTATTAATCGTCCTGTGAATAAAGAAACAAATGATTTTCTTATTATTTGTACTTTGCTGTAATAACTTAACTCAATGGTGTCTGCACACTTCCTTTTTTTTTTTTTTAGCTAGCTATTGAACACTTCAGGAAGTCTTTCAAAAACATCATTGTGACTAACTATTGAAGATGGAGCAATATGCTTTTCAGACAAACTGTATGAGGGGTTGAAGTGTTTTTCAAAGTAAGCAAAACTCAATTAACTAGAGAGATTTTCTTAAAAACGTGAATTTTTAAAGTTGACAAAAAACTGACATCCAAAGCAAAATCTCTGTGACACTCATGAGGGGTGTGCTATTTAGAATAAAATACATGGAAAAGCTGTGAGAAAATGGAATAAAAGTCATATTTAGTTAAGTTAAAGCCATCAAAGATTGGATCCTATTTGTCAACGGTGTGTGTGTGTGTTTAAGGTTAATAACAGTGAAATTTCACAATGTTTCACAGCATGCATCACAGAGCCCTGAGCAGATGTTAAAAAAAAAAAAAAAAAGATTACTGAAAAATAACAAGACACTGACATGGGGAGGGGGGGGGGGAACGTAGCGGTCTGTGGCCTTGAGGCTGGGATCAACTCATGAGTCCTGCTTCAGGGTATGGAAGAACACAAGATTAAAATCTGCATTTTTTTTCAGTGACTCAAGGTCAACTGGCTTCCTCTGGGTAGAGAACACTGATGTCTAGACTTCTCAGGTAAGAACAAATATATTTCGGAGGTCCCATGTGTATGTTATGTATGGAAAATTACCTTTCGCAATACAAAATTGATGAAAGAGTAGTCTGTGTGCTGCTGTCTGGACAAAATTAGCAAATTAAAAATTTCCACCCACAAAAATTATGACCAAATCAGGCAGCTACTTAAAACCGAGATAATGCTACTGTAAAAAAAAAATAACAAACTAGGCACTACAGCAAAATGAAATTTGACTCCATTGAATGGGTCTTCAAATTACAATAATTTGCTTATATAATTATTAATACAGCTGTTGTGATCCTATTGCAGGAAAAAGGCAGGCAGCATGTATCGTACTCTGCATGATGAGGAAGCCTGTAGTGGGTGTTGCTCTGTGTATGGACATATCTGTATCCATGCCTAAAACAACTTACTGTAATTTTACATCAGGTGCTTCGATCTGCCATCAGTGAATGCACCCACAGTCCCACCCTTCAATGTGCGACCTAATACAAATTTGTTTCAACTTCATTGTGTGAATACTTCACAGGATGATACTTTCCCACTTCAGGGGGTCACCAGACTCTCAGTCGCGAATGTTACAGAGGTAGCACTCGGTGCTTGCAGTTTGCAACTAACATGTACTTTCCAAAATTGAAGGGAGAAAAAATGCTTACTTTCAGTCACTTTTGTGTGGCCTATATGGAACTACAAATATCTAGGTTCTATCAGCTTCTGCTTGCTTTCTGACTTTGTGATGAAACTTTTTGCACTTGTTAAAGGAAGGAAACGGCACACATGAGCGTACAGAGAAATTGTATAATTATGTCTGGGACTGATTCTCCAGTGTCACAATGATAAACGTCTGATTGTTGTCAATGACTTACTTTTATCCTCACTGACTGACTACTTATCACCAATCAACTCATTGCTTAGTTAGCCTGGCACT
>JBCAUA010102314.1:0-10223 GCA_038406235.1 Peronia verruculata
AAGAAAGAAAGAAAGAAAGAAAGAAAGAAAGAAAGAAAGAAAGAAAGAAAGAAAGAAAGAAAGAAAGAAAGAAATGCTGGGACATGAGGACACCCTTTGAAGAGAAAATCACGAGAATTCCAAACTTCTACCCATTTCTTTTCTGATCGCAAACAAAGTTATTAAAGGCGAGTTAGAATCTACTCTAAACTCTAGTAGTTTTATCAAAAATAAAGAAAAAGTAGTATTGGATGGAGAAGGAAGGAACATTGACTAAGACAACGAACAAAACTGAAAAAAACGTATTCATTAAGACGCTCGGGGAAAGGAAATGACGAGTCACAAAATTTACTGAGCAAATGTCGGATGTAGGGGCGAGGAAGAAAACAAATATCACGCTAAAACAATAAATTATGATTTCCCAAAGGTTGAAAGTTTATCTGAGATGCTACCTACTGCCATCTCACGGCGCACTAATTCCCTCGCCCTCTGGCATTTACTACTGCCCGTGGATACGCCCCTGAGAGATGACGGCGTATCATAACTCACGGTCTTAGTCTCAATATTTTCCTAGATGTTGCTCCAGCTTTCCACAAGGTTTGCCTTCTGGCGACAATATACTTTGACTAAACACATTCTCCCCGAGGTGGATATTTCGAGAATATCACCATGTACTTTTACTATATGACTTTCAGCAAATTAAAAACAGTTTCAGAGAATGGGGTAATGCAACACGTTCTCCGTTAACACTGTGGAAGGCTTTAAGTTTTAAATATGTGGGGAAAGAATTAAATTGACCGTTTATATATCTCTTGTACCTTGCCACATTCTTAAGGATGCCTATAAAGGTGAAGCCACCAACGTCTTCCAGTTCTTTCTACCCTGTGCTGTCCTCTGGGATCCAGCAATTCTCATTCTTGTTCATTCTTAATGTTCCCACCTTGTCTATTGTCTATTCTGTCTGTGGCTGCACCTTTCTTGTACTTTGCAAGGTCGTTTTTGGAAGCGTCACGAACGAGACTCATAACCATGTTATTTCCTCTCTCTTGTCTTTTTCAGTGTCAGGAAATTCTCATGAGATACTTTATTTCCTGGATGTTCATGTAGATCTCTTCATTTCCTGCATGACCACTGCAGTTTATGCCGAGGATCTCTAGTAGCGTCTCATGACCGAACCGCCGTTTCGTCAAAGAATATTGCCTTCCAGCGATAACGTCGCACAAACAGCCGGGCATCAGTTTCACAACTTTCGCGCCGTCCTAGCCCGGGTGTTTTCGTGTTTTAGCAGGAAAAACAAACTATCCGCGCCTGATGCTGCGTTAAGCTCGAGGTTTTTGGTGCAGCCATTGAGATTTATCAAAGATTTTCCGTCGGGATTTTGGATTTTCTCTCTTTTGCTGTCTATCACCGTGGGGAGATAAATGATGATCCTATGAATGAGATTACCAGTGATACTAGTTTTCCTTTTGGGGGGGGGTGCGGGTAGGATAGACAAAGTACTAATTAATCGATCAAAATGAGTGATTTGGGAAATTATTTTACGATATCTAGAAATATTTTAGGAGGGAGGGGGGGGGGGGTAAAATTTAGTACATTCACTTTCAGCTGATACCTGTAACTGTTGGGGAAGAAGTGTTCAGATCTAAAGTTTTAAAAGTCTTTTCAAAGTTTACTTGATGGATTTTTCTTCGTGTGTGAAAATTTAGACTTCCTGGGCCAGATTAAGATCAGAAGGATTGAGGTCTTCTTAAAGATAGGTTAAAAGATGCATTGATGAAGAACATGCACAACCATAAAGACCATGACAGATCATGAGGCTAATCATCAACATGGCGTTACGATGCTGGATATGTCACTGATCGCTGTGACATTATAAATGTGAATAAAGTGTTGTTCCGACAGAACTTACGAAGTCATAAACATTTTTTTTAATGGAAACAAAACGTAAGGAAAAATAATCACCTGAATCGGGCGTTCGTTCTGAGACCTGACTCATAATGTTGGTATCTTGGAGACGGTCCTCGGAAAGAATCCAAGGAAATAAAGAGGCTGGAAGACATGTCGGCACACCGACATCTGGTTTGGTGGGAACTTTAAAAAAAAAAAAAATGACTGATCAACTTGTCTCAGGAACAGCATGAAAAGGGGGGGGGGGGGGGTTGTCCAGTCCTCTCATAATATTATATTACTTCCTTTTGTTAGACACAAACGATGTTTCAAACAGTGTAAAACGAATAGCAACTAAAACAACAATTATAACAACAAAAAAACACATTTTTCTTTTTGTTATTTTAAAGAGTCGTCATAATTTTATTTTAAATGATAAAATAATTACAATAATACGAAAACATTTTTGGAAACCATGGATTTTCGGAATTTTTCATGATGTACCTTTCGATCAAAATGCGATTGCATCTCTCTTTATGGTGCTTAATTCTGGCAAGGGAAATAATAATAGGGCCGGACAAAAAAAACCCTGGTATGTGGGTTTTACTTTGAAAGAGTGACGGGCGATTTAAATGATGATCTTAGCTTTAGGAAAGAAATACCTTCACTTCTTGCCGACCGCTCATTTCATGTCTAGACTAGTGCTACCCGGGCTTGTTAGTGTAAAATATATGAAAATGGAAGTCTAGCAGATAGGCGGCCATATTAAATGATAATTTTGAAATGATAAGGATAATTATAATAATGATGCTCATTTTGAGTGTTGTAATGTTTCTTATAAGTATACATGGAGTTTTAAATTTCAATATTCTGTTAGAACTAAATATAAAATAATAATAATAATAATAATAGATTGACAGAACGTAGGGAAAGACTGGACGAACAGACAACTAGGCTGAGAACTAAATTTAATGATTAAGAATTGGTTTCAGACGATTTCACATTTAGGACTACAAATGAAATCGAAATTACAAGAACAGTGTGAAAGATAGTGAAATCAAATAACAATGTGTAGAGAGGAAGGAAGCGAAAGAAAGGTGAAGAGTGAAAGAGAATTGGGGTGGTTGCTAAAATATGTGTAAGATAGAGATGAGTATATTATATTTTATATATCAATTGAAAACGATAGGCGGAAAGATATAGGGGAGAGAGAGAGAGAGCGATGGAAGGAGGGAGAGAACATTAGCGAAAAAGTAAAATAGATAGTTAAAAGCTTAAGAAAAGAAATCAAAGCAATGACATATTTATAGTAAGTGTAGTAAAGTCTCGAAACTTTCAAAGCTGACAATTGCAAGAGGGAAAAAAATCATGACTGTGAGAGGCACATTATTGAACAAAATCTGTTATTCAACATTTAGACAGCAATACCACGGCACATACATGAAAAGAAAGTTTAACTCTTGAAGATCGAAAATCATATTTAAGTCTACTTAATTTTATTGCTCCTTTGTACAATATTTTCAAACAATTGACAATATTTTAAATGCAATTGCTTTGGCTGTTCGTCACAATTACATCCATTCTCTTTGTACAGATTGCAATCGATCTGTCCGTCCGTCCGTCCGTCCGTCCATCCATCGGTCCGTCCATCCATCCATCCATCCATCCATCCATACATTCATCCATCCATCCATCCATCCATCCATTCATGCATCCATCCATCCATCCATCCATCCGTCCATCTATCCATCCATCCATCCATCCATCCATCCACGAATTCTTCCATTATTCCTATTGTATCTCGATCTTCATCCCACCTCCTCCTTCTTCCTCTCTCTCCCCCTCCTCCTTTCTCACTCTCTCATTTACCTTCCCTTCTCTTTCTCTCTCCTTCATATTTCAATTTATTTCGTTTGAAAAACACACGGATTCAACATTTACCATATATCACATCAAGACATCTTCAAGATATCAAACATAGTACATGTATCTTAAAAAATATGTTTCGCCATTTACACAACCCTACATGCAAAAGCTCACATCCACATCGATGACAATAAACATGGGGATAACAAAACAATATCATAAAATCTAATTAGCAAAAACAGGCATACATTAACGATGATATAGCAATTATCAACCATAACAGCATAGCGCAAACAACGTGTTAACAGAAACAGTCACGTCTTCAATGTAATGACAAATATTATGAACAAAATAGCAGCGTTGTAGAAATTCCTGACTGCTTGCCCTACAAGGCTGTTGTTTTTTGTGTTGATATGGTAGTTGTGTAGTTTTTATTGCTATTGCGGTTAAGTATGTAAAAAAAAAACAAATGATTTATATGAACAGGTCACTGAAGAAATATGATAAAAATTCTATTACGAAGTCCTGATAACATTAATTAATGGCAAAACTATATGATTATGCAATTTGAAACAAGAACTGTGGAGTTCAGTTCAGTAAATTTAAGCTTCGTTTCTGTGTCATTTGAACCCTCACTATCACTCTCACTAACTAACCCTGTCCGTCCTATTTGCCATAGAAATCAGTCTTAGTGGTCATTATTTATCCCATGTTGATTCTACGGCATAAATGATAACACACACTCTCTCTATTACACATATACATTTACTCATAACTAATATATTAAAGCAGAACTCTGTGTGGGATTCTGGAACAAAACAAGGTCATATGACTCATCTTAGAATTTAATGAATTGTGCATTAATAATGGTTGATATCTTTTCCATGTGCTGTAAAACATATACTGAGGGATTTTAAAAACACAACACTTGAAAATAATTCTATTGACGGACTTTAAAAAAGCAGTACTTGAGATATAGAGTCATATTTAGAAGTCCGTCAGTAGAATCATTTCCAGTTGCCAAGTGTTGCGTTTTGAAAGTCCCTCAGTATATTTAGGTTCAAGAGCAATTATCCCCATCTTTTTTTTTTCTTCTTTTTTTTTTTAAATAAAGGTTTTGAAGTGTTGAATGAAATGTTTATCTTTCAGTTAACATCTGCTCATTAGCTGGGACATTTCTCCGGAACATCAAACATACTGGAACTCACACACATATGAACATTATTTTTTATGTAAATATTTATACAAAATATAATTAATATAATACACACATCCATACAGTATGAACAAAAGTAAAAAAAAAGATATATTTATAATATAAATGTTTGTCTCAATGTACAGTGTCAGTTCTGGCATACCATGACGAAAGCAATCACATCGAACACAGCTCCAAATCAAAGAAATCACTCAACAAGATCTTGTAGACTAGACGGTGAGTGTCACTGCACTGTTACTTCGATAGACGATCATCGGATGAGAGTCGCCACTCTTGCATCAGCCAATCAAATATTTCAAAGTTTAAGATTGTGCTTTTTTTTTTTTTCAAACTTGATTTTATTACTATTGAATGTACAACATGCCTGACTATTTATATAAAATGTCTATTATATCCATTTGTTTATTTATTCATTTATCTATCCATTTATTTATTTAGTCAGGTATTTGTTTGTTTATTTAATTATTCTTTTATTTGTCCATTTATTTGTCATTTAATTATTTGTCCATTTATTTATTCGTTAATTATTTACGGATCTTCTTTCCTTTTTACTTTTCCATCTAATTATTAATGTTTGCATGTTCAAAGTCTATTCATTACTTTATCTTCTCTTTCACTTACTCCTCTTGTTATATTACAATTGGAAGTTGTCAGTGTGCTGTCTGTGAATTTGTGAATTTACGTCTACACTACCATTCTTAATCAAAACTTCATCTTTGTTTCAGACACACTGCCTACCTACAATTGTTATACTTAAAGCACAGTCACCATCAATGAACAACATTATAACATTCTGTAGCAATCACAAGTGCAACAACAGACACAATAACCAAGTCTAAGCAGACAGCGCACACTGAATTTCGAGAATGGAGCAAGACATTTTGGTCATTTCAAATCTCCAGAAAATGTATAAGTTTGGCTGTGAAGACACAGAGAAAGACAGAGAGAAAGAGAGAGAACCCCTTCCTAGAGAGGGAGAAAGAGAGAAAGACAGAGAATCCCTCCCTAAAGAGAGAAAGAGACAGAGATATAGGAAATCGTCCTACAAATCTTATATAGACCATAAAAATAAATTGACCATCCTGGCCTTCCATACATTCAAATTTGGCAAGCAGTGATTATGACGATGATCTCCAAAAAGGCAGTGACAATAAGAAACACATTTAAAAAATATGTCTGAACTCGATAAACACCGAGTTTCTTCAAACGTTCATCTCAAATTGCCACTACACAGTGAGCAGGGAGATAGACGTCATTTCCAGACTTTACTGGGCTTGAAAATGTTCACTTAGTCTATGTAGTAATTAAAGGTATCTAATAAATATCTCTGTTTACACTACAACGTCTTTAGGTTTGTATTCCAATGGTAGATACTCGTCTTCGTTGTCAATGGTATAACTACCAGATGTGGTAGTCGATCTCTGGTCGTCGAAGTCCTCTGTTGTAGCGATACTTTCATTGTTCCAATCACTAGAAATGGCGGACATATTTGATTGCAAGGGATTTCTAGAGTATTTGTTTACGTCGTTGCTTAGCAAGTTTGAGTCACTGAGCATGACTTTCCCGTCTCTGGGCGGGAGGAGCGGGGCTGGGGATTGCGTGCGTTGAGAAGAGAAACTGGGGTTGAACTTTGGGTTAAATGTGCTGGTTTGACTGGGTTGAGCGCTGTTGTCACGAGGGCTGTTGAGATTGAAGTTGCCTCTGTTCGAGTCTTTTGCCGCAGCGGTAGCTGCTCCCAGCTGGGACTGCGGATGTCTTTGGTCCAGATGGCGAGGGCTGTTTCTGGCTGAAGAGCCAGGCGAGTCGTTGCGCTGTGCCAGGTTAGGGTTAAGGTTCATGAAAACCTGCGGACTTTGGGACCGCTGGTTTTGTAACTGCTGATGCTGTTGTTTAAGTATGTCACGTGGTGAGCCCATGTGCAGGTAGGGTTGCTGGGAAGGAGATACTGGGCTGGTCACATGATTATCAGGGCTGGCCAGCCTGGGAGAATTCTTCCATTCCCTTGGAGATTCTCTGGGCATAGGACTCGGTATGGACTCTTCACCATCGTAGAACGGCAAGCGAGGGCTGTTCATATTCTGGAAAGGTTGTTGTGGTGGGGCTGCTGTTGGGAAAGTCTGAAGCCGTGGTGAATCCCGGCCCCGTCCGTCTCCGAAATTAGCCGAGGTGGTAGGGATTCCCCTTGGGCTATTTTTTGCCTGAGAATACCCTCCGAAGCTGTTGTAGCGTGGACTGTCGACGCGGATGTTGCTGTTATCCCGTGCCACAGGAATGTTCATCTCGTTCACCGGATTCTGCTGCTGTCCCGCCGCTCGAGGACTGGCGCTTCCTCCAAAAGTACTGAGTTGTTGTTTCTGTTGTAACGGCCCTGCCATTTGCAGCTGCAGAGACGGACTAGCAGCGCCGGAGGAGACTAGCTCGCTTCTATGAGCGCCCGTTTGTTCTGGGATGCCGGACTGAGAACGGATGCTGTTACGGAAACGATCCATGTCCTTGAAGGTGACATGTTTGCGGGAGCTGTTCCTGACTGGGTCTTTGACGCTGGACTTGAGACTGCCGGTGTTGCCAAAGGTGCTGGTGTTGGACTGAAAGCTGCCGTTGTGGCCGGCACGGGAGTCATCTGAAGACAGAGCAAAAAACAAAAAAAAGTCAATTTGGTTCGATAGTTTTACGCACACGTTTATGTGAACCCCGCCTTCTTTCCATCACCACATTTGACAGAAGAGAGAGAGAGAGAGAGAGTTGTGTTGTGTTATGTTGGGGTTTAACGACACATCAGCACGATTACGGCTAGTCTATATTGTGTCAAATATAAGATACGTTTAGACGCCAAGAAGAGAGGAAAGAAATCGGGAAAGAGGACAGGAGCAAGGAGAGAGAGAGAGAGAGAAAGAGACAGAGCAAAGGTGTCTCCCCTGGAATATCGAGGACCTGCTTATAAACTCCGAGCCCCTGCAGGGGCAGAAAGACAAAAGAAAAACAATGACAGGCAGTGAGAAACAGATACAACGACATACAATATCCTTTCCCTTAAAATTAACATATTAACCCTCAAGAACAGCAATTTGGCAGTTACCTTTCAAACAACCTAAATCAAAATAATGCATCACTCTGACTAAGAAAAAAAATTGCAAGTTTTGGAAATACAGTATGGGATCGTGTTATATAATAAACGAAACCCATCGCACAAAAACCTCACATGATCTTGTCTTATTTTTATAACATCGCATCTTATAATGTCATCTTATTTCATTTTAATATAGAAATAGGAATTAATGGGCTGAAGAAAAAAAAAATGTGGGTGGAAAGAAAAAGAAGTTTGTAACCTGCAAAGTTATAGAGCTGCAATAATTTAGATAGACGTGTCGATTTACTCATCAAACAATCATGAAAACAAACGATGTAGACACGTGATGTGTGTTATGATTTGGTGTTTTCTCTCGTTTGCTGTTGATGTTGGTGCATTTTAAAAACCAAAAACAAGGAGGGAACCAGAAAAGATTCGGAGTTGATTGGACATCACCATTTCATTTCATGATTTTCTGCAGAGCACCAAAATTAATCATTGTTTCTCTTCCGTCTACTTGATCTCTTCTCTCTCTCTCTCTATCTCTATCTCCTTGTTTCACTGTCTGTCTATTTGAATGTCTCTCCTTCTCTCTCTCTCTGTTTTTATGCTCTCTTTCTCTCTCTCTTCTTCTCTTCATATCTATCTCCTTGTCTGTCTCTTTCTGTCTCCCTCTCTCTGATCTCTGCTCGCTGCACTAGTACCCAAATGATAGGTGTATACTAGTGCGTCCTTTCTTAAACATTATCATTGTGACATTGTCTGCATGCTCATCAGAAACGAAACAAGAGTGCAAATAGGGGGATAAAATAGCATTGCAGTTTCCTTTGCGTCATTCATCTCCCGTGCTCAACAACGACTCCCTCTCAGAAACTGATTCCTCTCCATTGCCAAATTTTATTGTCTGAGTCTGGATCGAGCTAATTCACGAGGGCATTGCGTTCCATTCAATTCAAAATCGTTTGTCTTCAGTCCGATGTTCATGCTAAAAGGCTGCTGAACTCATTTGACTTTTCCCAGGAATTTCTCTAAAGTAAAATGCGAAAAAAAGCAAAACGTGCTAGAAAATGCACAGAACCACGTTGCCCAAAGAGAGTCGTGTTGGTCTTTCCCTTTGAGAACATCAAGTCTAATTTAAGACTCGAACGAAGCCCAGCAAAGACTGTACTTACAAGTAAGATCACCACTTCTGAGGCGTTGGGGAATCAGGGAAAAGTAAATAGCTAGGAGAGAAATGGTCATCACGTTTAAAGGACTCAAGTTGGACTCATTGCCTTGTAAAGCCTGAGGAGTTAGCAGTTCGAATAAAGACAATGGAGCCTGAGAATTTGAACTGAAAACTATGTCACGAGGGGCTTTGTTTTCTGGCAAGACGAGCTTAAAGTTCGGAAGCTGGGGAACGCCAGCCACGGGAAGCTCAGGTAAAACTAGAAAAGACAATAGAGCGTGAGACTCGGCTGTTGACCCACCGCTCTAAGACAATTGATTTCCTGCGAGCGCTGTCCATTTGACAAGTCCACATGTCAACGCCAAAAACAAACAGTCCACACGGCGGACTGTGGCAAGGTTTTACAGTTAAACTAAGAAGGGAGAAGAACTGGGGAGGAAGCGGTGCTAAAGGCAATCACTGAAGTTGCCTACCATGAAACTGAGCCAGTCAGTAGGAGACAAACAGCGCCAAAATTTGAACAAACAACCTTTGACATTGTTAACAAGTCACATGACATTGTGCACTGCTGGTGACTGGGTGCAAAAAATAACAGTTGACCCGGAGTTATGAAAGCCAGCAGAGAAGGAGAGAGAAAATGGTGAACTATACCCCCCATCCAATGAACTCTTGGGGTGAAATCTCCTCGAAACCAGCCTACAAAACAAGGACTCGCTGGAGTAGACTTTTAAGAAAGTTTCCTATCTCTCTGTCTCTCTCTCCACCTCTCTCCATCTCTCTCTCCCCCTGCCTCCCTCTCTTTTAGTTTAAAAATACACATCGAAATTTGTTCGAATTGGATAACTTTATATATGAATGAATAAATGAAGATCACAAAGAAAACAGAAGGAAGAAAAATTAAAGAAACTAAGACAAGGAAAAGAAAACAGGCATTTAAAGAAAGACAGAGGGAAAAGGCAAAAAAAAAAAAAAAGGGGGGGGGGGGGGAGAAGAAAAAGGAAAGAGAGAAAGAAAAAAAGAAAAAAGACAGAAAGATATCT
>JBCAUA010102325.1:0-10223 GCA_038406235.1 Peronia verruculata
ACCCTAATGCTAACATGTAGGTCCGACGAGTGGGTGACGGTTTAGATCTAGATCCAGATCTCTGAACCACTCAAAATAGTGCATTAAAAAAGAATCAATGTCAAATACATGCAGATCTGCATTACTTTTTATCATTAAAAAAAATATATATTAAATATATATATATATATATATATGGCATAGCTGAGACTCGAACCGGGGTTGATAGAATTTCAGTCTAGTTACTTGTCCATGGCCACAGCTGACTATGACCACACGGTGAAAATAAACACTGAAATGACAATAAGTCCGAATAGACCTGAGGGCTAGCTGGACTTAAGTCCGGGTAGACACTTCGTATTGCCAAAGATGGTAAATATGAATCAAAAATGGAATTATTTAGATTTATTTGGTAGTGGGTAGGTTCGCTGCCTCTTTGTAGACCTCTGCATGAACTCACACTGTTGAAAATTAACCCTCTACAGCTCAGCATGGCGTTAAGAATGTACAGTAAGGAGCAGTTTAATAATAATACTAAGTGCCAAGGCGACCTAATAGCCACAGGTTGTAGACTTATAAACAGAAAACGATATTCCATTGCAAATGAAATGGTCACTGCGCGAGTTTGAAGTTCAAGACTGCTGTAGATTTATCGTATAACTTCGTTCAAAATGTGTGCTGAAGTTGACAGGGTTAAAACTCCCCCGGATTGGATTATACGCAATTATAACTTCATTTTGGCCGTGACAACCCATATTGCTTCGCGCTCTGTTGGCTGAATGGATGAAATCTTGTGGAATCATCAGGACAGATAAGCATTCACCAGTGGTTTGGATGGGCGTTTAACCATTGTCCGGTCTGGATAAAAGAGGTTTTGTCTGCTGTCTGGGTGGTTCGAGGACATCACGTCAGGGAGACAGAGGCGTGAAATTATAAACCCTATAGCCCACTGTGGGGAACCCCCCTATGGCCAGATTTTGAAGATCTCTTCACCCTATGCTCGCCTTCCCTATTCCTGCATGCTGGGACTTGAAATGATAAATAAATAAACTAACAAAACAAATTTTTACGACCTTGATTTAAAGAGGATTTGTAATGAGACCAACTGCTGATTTAAAAAAAAAATTAAAGGAAGTGTCCGTGTGATGACCACAACTTGGAACGCCCAGAAGACATTCAAAATACTTAGGAGGCCCTGAAGGACCATAGTTAAGCACAGCATATCTTCAGGAAATAATCACATTTGTTAAAATTAATCAGCTATTATTATCTGATAATGCTTAGCATAATTATTATCATCATTATCATTATAACTACATGATTATTTCATTGTATTATGAATTATCTGGTCTTACCAATGCTTTATGAGAACATCCCTTGTAATACTTTATTTAATGTTTATTAAATTATGGCCCAATTAGCGGAATTTGGGGTAAACTAAAGTTTAATTGACAACAAATGTATTTTTCCTCATTCCATTGTCTGGCATCTCTTAAATCAAAGTGGCAAGGTTGCTCTCAAGCAATTTGGAATTTCAACAACTTTTACTGAACATTGCCCTCCTCAATATTGTGTTCAAAATATTTATCTATTTATTTGTAATATTAGGGAGTCCCTAACGTACTACCGTGTTGGTAATAAATTAATATAATTAGATTTTTAAAACTTTCAGAAATAATGTATATCACATTAGAAAATATTGTAACTATACAGGAATTAGTTTCATTTCAAGAATTGATAAATGTTCAAATGGGAGATCGTAGTGCCCAGCACTATTTTCTTTTTTTATTTTTTTTCAGACAAATGAGGTGTTGAGCGAAGAGGAAAAAAACATTTACTTCATGCCATTCGAAAGAGGGATCACCCAATAAATTGATAAGATTAAGACAAAAGAGTGAAACAGTCTTTTTATACCATATTTTTTTATGAATTGTTCATGGTGGATATGTCAAGCAAAGATTGCCAGAGTGATGTTTTTCCTCTTGACACTGCTTGTTCAAAGCCTCGTTTGTCTGGCAGAGAGCAGCAACAATTGGATTTGCCACAAAGATCTCGTATTGTAAGCCATCAGCTTCGATGCATTCTCGACATCTTGAAAGCAAACGAAGTTTTCTTCGGCCACAATGTTCAGTAACTTCATGGAAACCCTACTATAATGAAACATTCAATATAGAGGCATTCTATAATAGATGGTTTCACTAGGCTTCCTTTGTAGATAACTAACTCATGTTGCAGTTTAATTAATCAAATTCTCTTCATTACTGATATCGCAGAATTCCCTTGATTCAATTATCTCTTTGGGTCAAAACTGCCAACACTCGCCAACCATCATCTGATTACGCCATCCGACTGCACTGAGATTTGGTGTCAAGGTCCACACAAATTAGGGTCAATGGTTTCCACGAGGCAATGAAGCCGGGTTTAGAGAAGATTTTAATGTGAACCACGCCATTAACTCATTCTGGCATGCCAAAAGCCCCCCCCCCCCCCCGCCCCGCTCCCTTCCAAAATAGTTGTTTTTAAGCAATTATGGTATTTATTGGAGGTTTGTTTTGTTTCCGTCAGTAGCAGGAAGTTTGCAGGAGAAAATGAGTAATGGCTAAGATACTTTACCTTGGCTCTTAGAATGTAAAGTGCTTTTTTTCCTTGTCCTCTAACAGCACATAGTAAACTGGTACCGGTAGCTCACATTATTCAGTATATTTACCACTAGACCTGGCTCTCATTTTTTTCTGTATGTTGTTCTCTCCCTCTTTTCTCTCTCTCTCATCTTACTTTCTCTCTCTCTCTCTCTCTCTCTCTCTCTCTCTCTCTCTTTCTGTTTCATTCATTCCCTTTCACATTCTCTCTCCCTATTCCTCTGTGTGTGTCTGTATGTGTGTGTGTTTCTGGCATTTCTGTCATATTTTTCTCACTGTCTCTTTCTGTCTCTCTCTCCATTCTCTCTCTCTCATCTCTCTTTCTCTAGCTTTCGGTTCCTCTTCATTATTTTTTTCCCTCTTACTAGTCTTACTCTCACCTCCCTCTCACTTCTTTCACGACCTACTTCATTGCTTCTTCCATTTCCTTAGCTCTAACTCCCGCTCTGTCGTCTCTTCCTCCCCATCCCTGTTTCTCTCTTCATGGCTTGTTTTGTGTGAAGATTCATACAAAGTAATTCTCTTTGAAATTTAATCTTCCCCTATCATAAAAACAGTCAAATCATATAGCCACAGATTACTGTCATTTCGTTTCTTTGTGAAAGCCTTTTTCTTCCTGTTCTTGATAGCTCTGCGATAACGTTTGAACACCTCAATTGTAGAAAAATGTCTATCAGGTGCAACAGTACTTTATTACCTGAACTAGTGACTAATGAAGTTTGTCCTCGCGTGGCAGAGAGATTCGATAAGAGATTCCGATTCAGATAAACTTCTATGATATTGAAGATTTGTTGTCTTCTTCTGTCTTTAAATCTCAAACGTCGTGTATTTGCATTTCTGCCACTTTAATATCAGAGCCTGCCCGTTGATCCTGCACTTAGTCAGAACCACTGTGATGAAACAGTGTGTTGGAGAAATGTTTCCACACCTAAGTTATATCAGTGTGTGAATGAATGAAAGTAAGAAAGAGCTTCTAACGACAGGGAGACTGCACAGATGTCACTGTGATCATGTCTGCTTAACACCAGGGCAACGACATTCTGTTTATTTTCAGGCGTGACATCATCATGGGTCTTGTTTTGACGGGACTGCCTCTTCAAATGAAGTGTCGCACACTTACAGAAAGGAAATTGTACATCACGTATTCTGGCTATGGTTATGTATTACAAGCTGACGGTTTGTAATGAACCACTCAGACAAGCCTGGTTCCTTTACACTTGAGAAAGATGATTCCCCCCCCCCCCCCCCCCGTGTTCAAGGCTGACTCTCTCGGTGACTGTTGCTATTTACGCTGTTTCTCAATGTCAAGGGATAAATATCTTCTTTGTTGTGGGCCTCAGTTGGCTTGCTTCTAATAGCGTAATGTTTTTTGCGTAGGAATTCAAATTTCAAATCGTTCTGACAACGGTAGCTGCGGGCAGCTGGTAAAATGCTCCAAATTCGTCAGTAGCTCCATATTGACTTTTTTTTTTTTTTAATCACCTAAAATACAAAATGAATTAAACGCAGATTGAATTTTACAAGTTTAATATCTTCAAGTAATAGAAAGGGGAGTAAACGAAGGAGATCAATAAAGAGGGAGAATGCAGAGTGAATAGACAAAGTGTAAGGAAGACAAAACACTGGAAAATAAAGAAATGAGAAGCAGGACAAGCATGATCAACAATAGTGTTGAGAAAGTTACAAAGTTACTTTTCCACACAGCGTGTTTTGTCCTTGAAGTTCCCATCTTCTCTATTTACCTCAGCACCGTTTGTTGATTATTTTTCCAGATGTCCGCCCATACCTGAGGAATGTGCACCTGGAGATGATTGACTCGTGTATGAGGTTAGCGCAACACGTCTAGACCTGAGAGATGTGTGACATATACACGTGTAGGTCTGTCCACCCTCTCGCTGGCGGAACAGAACAGTAGACAAGGAAGGACATATTTCCCAGGTAATGCGCATAGTTCCCACTACTTCCCCGTCTCAGCGGGGATAATCGTTTTAATTATCCTATCGAAGGAGAACATTAATTTCCAAACACGAGATTCAGCGCAAATTTAAGTAGATTTTAGAAAAAATGTTAATGTTATACAAGAGACAATATGAACACAGAAATATCATTTCCATTGAAGATAGTTTTAATATAAGTTTAGATTGGATACTGAGTTTAGCAAAATAAATGCTCGATGTTAAATCCTTGACATTAGAACGCCCAATGTCAGTGTGGATATCGCAAATTGATATCGCGTGGTGAGAATGGCAAGATGTCAAAGAGAGATAATTATCACCAAATTCTGTGTTTGGCCAAAGGAAAGTGCATGCAGCTGTTACAAGATTGTATCTTTTGGCAAGCGTATTTATAATTTAAACCTAATCAGCAACTACGATTAAACACATGTGTGTTTAGCTTCAGGAATTTGATGTCCTCAGGATAAAGGCAGAAGAGGAAAGGAAGGTGTACAGAGAAAGAACTGAAAGAGTGAAATATTTGCTCTTCGTCATATTAAGTGCGCACAATACAAAGAATTTCCCCTGATTACGTTGTTTGTCAGCAGTCTTTTCCTCTTTCCTGACAGTTAAAGATGAGTTTGGGTTTGAGCATTTTTTTTTTTTTTTAATTAAAGCAAAACTTGACAGAAATTCTGGAAGTGCTTACATCGACTCAGTTCATCAAAACTGCTTGCATTTACCATCTGCAAAATCTGATCCAGAGCCAACGTCAGCGCTACCGTAAGTTCTTTCCGTCTACACCTGAGAAATATCTCCGGTCTGAAAAGCGACGTTCATTTTTTTTTTTTTTCACCCGGGAACAAAGCCTATACAGACAAATCTTAAAAATTACATATTACCACCACTGAGCAATAAATCAGCTGCCACCAGGACTTTGTTTCATAACCGTTCTGCGTGTCTTACTTGTCACGGTGAGGTAATCATGGCGCGGTAAAATAAACCGGAGCTTAACGTTCATAAAAAAAAGACAATTTGTATATGTCAAAAGTCGTTATTTAGACATAACTATGTGCATCGCTGGAATAGATTAAGAAATGATTTCACCGAAAGCAGGAGCTAGAAGACAAATAATGATACTAAAAGTTTACATAAAGGCAACTGGGTGAGAAAGTTCTTTGTAAACTTTTCTTTGTTGAAAAAAGAAAGTATAATGTTTGTAGTTACGAGTATCAGCGTTATCCCGACTGAAAAAGAGAAAAAAAAAAAAAAGAAAGCAAGATTCTATAATAAGGTGAACCATACATCAGTCTGCGATAGCGTACATTTACGTAGTGACAGGACAGGGTGCAAACAGTTAATTTATCAGCTTGAGACTTAAGCAATGGAAAATATCAGCTGTCACGAAAGCGAGTCATTATCTCTTGGCCAAATTCCTGACGCTGTCTGTCCGACGGTAAGACTGACTGAATGTATAAAACCCTAACCAATGGACAGATTAACCCTTCCCACTTTATCTTTCCTTTCCTTCGCACACATGCATCATACGGGGGAAAAAATCAAACTGCAATATTCTCTTTTGCTATTGTCGTGTTAGTTACCGCAGGATTATTCTTTTCTCCAATCTATAACGACTCAGATCTACATCTACTAATTTTTGCCCTATAGACAAAAGGTAATGTACTAACTCTGTCACTGTCATTTAGTATGATTTAGCTCATGTGCAAGTGCGTTTGTGTGCCCGCGCCTAAATATTGAGTGGCCGCAAGCAATTGTTATCGGTTATAGAATGGTTTTCTATTCTAGTCTTTATCTTACTTTATCTTGCTCACTATCCTTTCCAATTCTTTCATTCTTTCTCTCCCCACTATCTCTTTCTCTCTGCCTCTTCTCTCTCTATTTATGTCACGCTTTCTTCTTAAAATTTCCCGCTCACACTCTCATTTTTTATATCTTTCCTCTCATTTCGTTTTTCACATTCTTTTTTTCTTTCTTTCTTCTTTTTTTTTCATTCATTATTTCTTTCTTTCTTTCTTTCTTTCTCTCTCTCTCTCTCTCTCTCACTGCCTACCTAGCTTAACTACCTCTTTAATTATCTATTTTATCTATCTATTTACCCGAATCTACGATTATGTATCCTGTCTAAGTGTCCGCCTAGATATGTATGCCCATCTAACTACATGTGTCATCATCTCTCGTGCAACTAAGACTAAGAGCCACTGGTGAAGTTAAAGATAGGTGCATTATGTCGTTATAAAAAGTTCTGTGTTAGAACTTAGACGCTTAGTTAAAACTGTCTATTTCTATTATAGGCTACCGGGACCCACTGAAAAGTAGACGATAAATAATATCCTGTTAGCCTATCGTAAAATGTGCCTGATATACAGGTAGTTTATGTTTACGTCGCCCTTGAAGTAAACATAGCTATTTCCATCTGTGATGATTTTTCAGCCAGTCTCAGAGTGTCATTGAGTCTAAAGTGTGTCGACTTTGGGACATTATTTACCACGTCTCGAGTTACGCGTCTCTCTTTCTCTGACCTTGTACAGTGCCTTCCAGAAATGTTTTCTCGAGATCAGATAGATCCAGTCATGTCACATACCGGTACCTATATCATTTAAATTTCTTCTGAATATTGTGCGCGAACATCCTCATGTGGACAGATATTATGCTCCTCATTGTCTCTGTGTTTAGATCAAACTATAGAGAGGCCCTTCCATAAGGCTTTTATTTTTATTATTATCATTATTGTTTAACTGTTTTTCTTTTTGAAATTTCAATCAGAGGAAAAGGAAATAATAGGTGTGTACACAAACAAACAAACAAGCGAAAAATAACAACAAACAGAGCTTCAATGAATATGATGAAAACCCTCTTCTAATGACCAGACAGAGATCAATATTTTATGGCACTTTTGAGAATATCTAAATACCAAGTCTTTAAAAAGACAAATAACTGTCAAATGGACACGATAATTTGCTCTTCGTCGACTGTGTTTTCCTTAACTGAAGATTTTTATGATACATGATATTTATTATTATTTATACCACAATAACTTACCGTGAAGAAATGTTTGATGAATGTGAACTGTCTATATATGTTTTGTTTATTTGTTTGAGCCACGAACTTTCTGGGTGTTAATGGATGTTAGTCGTGATGTTGTAAGTGGTGATCAGACAGTGGATACAGATGAGATGCACACAGTGATGAAGAAATAACAACAGGAATCCTCAACGTCGAAATGATTCAGAATTTATTTCAGGTGATTGAATCTCACTGATAACAATACAAACTCCAGACAGCTGTCTAACTCCGATGCGTACAGCACACACTGCATTATACAATCCTTCTCACTCTCTTGCATTTTCAAGATGGATGAAATTGAGGTTGCATGTGTTTGCGCTCCGTTGCTTGGTATTAGAAAAAAAAAAAAAACAGTATTGGGTGCATCCTCTAATGACCCAAAGATTACTCAAGGGTCAATTCCATAGGCTTTATGGTGACTCCGATGTTGCCAGATAGATCTTCTATCCCGGGAGGATTGCTTCACATTCGTCTGTCCATGTCTTGGCTTTTAAAGAGCGCCCGCGGGGGGGAGGGGGGGGGGGGAGTAGGTGCAGATCCTGAAAATATGGTTTTAGGATTAAAAAAAATCAGAAATGATATTTTGCTATTTTTACACACTTTTAACTCTTCTCATACCAGAAAAACAATGGATGGGGCCAGAAACAAATGTTTTATGCCCCAAAACGGCACCAACACGGTACCACTAAATGACTGTTTAGAGAGATTATTAAAATTCAAATAGGATTTTCTCAATGTCTATGATTTCTTCACCTTTTTTTCCCTAAGGCTTTTTATTTCTCAACCGATTGCCTTCAAATTTGGAATGTGCATCCGCCATAGCAACATGCATCGTCTCTTCTGAATTTCATTTCCGCTTTTGAGGGAAAATTGGACATTTGTTCGAAGACAGCGAAAAATTCATATTCACCAATAAACAGAATTCAAAAATGTATTTTTTTAAAAAAATACTCTATGTCTATGGTATATTAAAAAAATGCATTTTGTCTTTTATGTAGGGCATAATATTCTCGTGCTAAATTTCCCACTATTTCATTTAATACTCTAGAAGCCTTAGCTTTTTAAAAATAGCTAATTTTCAAAACATAAAATCCAGTGTGGCGGAGTTGTCATGGTAATTCGATGCAAAACAAAACAAACAAAAAAAAATGTCTACACTTTTCTCCTAATTTGGACACGCTGAATCTGAATTTGAAGCTTAAAAAAAACCCACCTATTTCAAGCATTCGAAAAAAATAACTCTCAGGACCCGCCAATTTGGATCAAAATGCATTTTGATACAGTATAACGAGATTTTGATAGTAGACTGTATAGATCTATGAACCAGAAACAACTGAGAGACTGCAGAAGAGAAAAATATTGAAAGCTGGGTGGCAGGCGCCACCAAGTATGGGACATTTTTGTCCTAATGAGGTAGGCGGCCATATTTCTCTATTATCACAAACTACAATATCCTGGGACCGAGACAGTCCTGTCCCACCGATTTTGTAGCAATTCACAACTCCTCTGGACTCAATGGGACAAGAATGTCCTGTCCCGATAGGTGCAGTACATTAGGCTTCTACCACACTACGACAGTCCTGTCCCGGGACAGACCCGTCCCAAGTTTGAAACATAATATGAACTATCATATAATGTACCACGCTTATCGGGACAGGAGATTCTTGTTTCACTGAGTCCCGAGCAGTTGTGAATTGCTACAAAAGCGATGGGACACGACTGTCCCAGTCCCAGGGTGTTATCATTTGTGTTGGTAGAAAAATATAGCCACATACCACATTAGGACAAAAATGTCCCAGACTTGGTGGCACCTGCAACCTACTTGTCAGTTATTTTTTCTTTTGCAGTCGCTTAGTTGGTTTTGATTCATAAAACTATACAGTCTGTTATCAAAATCTCGTTATGCTGTATCAAAATAGATGTTGATATACCTGCAGTGGAAAGTAAACCGTGTTTATATAACAAAGCTGGCAGTGGAATTTGTGATAGAGAGTTAAAAACCAAAGCATGGACAGAAGTATGTGAAGGAATCCTCTCGGGATGGGAAGATCTATCTGATCAAGACAGAAAAATCAAAGGTGGATAAAATTTTTTTTTAATTTGTACTCTCGTTCACTAGTTTCATCACAAACACCACAACCATTTTTTAATCATCATCATCATTCATTCATTCATAAAATAGAAAAAGACTGACCAACGGGCAATTAATGAACAATTCAAGAAAAGCAAATAACATATATAAACAACTTGATCTTGATGCTGAAAGTGAATGCCAAATTTTCGAACCGAATTGGTCCTTCCTCAGGACAACAAAATAAGCATATAAAAATATAAATTTCATCTGATCCCGGTAGAAACTTGTGTTTTCCACCCACCGCCTTCGTGATCATAATTCATTCATCATCATCATCATTCATCATCATCTTCACCAGTTGATGGCAAATGTGACAAGCAAAAGAAGAAGAAGAAAGATGATAAGAATGAACTGAAAAATCTTACATATTTGCCCATTCGAAGTGTCTAGCCGGACTTAAGTCCAGCTAGCCCTCAGGGCTATTCGGACTTATTGTCATTTCCCCTGTATTAT
>JBCAUA010102336.1:0-10223 GCA_038406235.1 Peronia verruculata
GGTTATGCACATAGAAACATAGATCCATGAAAAAAAAAATGTTGGGTGCCAAAGTTCATATGGATCCATTCAGCAGTTTTCGAGTCCAATAGCTTTTTGTGGGTTTTGTTGCAGAGTCATAGTATATATTATATTATATTAAACTAAACCATATTATGTCCATGTTTGTGTGGGGGTCCGGGATCCATCTCTGACATAATAAACAGAAAAATGTTTTCAGAGGTAAAATTAATGGTATAAATACAATGTCATAACATTATACGTCGTTTAAACTCCCGGACAAGGTACAGCGAGAGAGTCTTCACACAATTGGCTCTTTGATACTTTTAGGGTTAACTTAACTGCAAAGGTAATTGTCAAAGTCTGATATGTTATCAACAATGCACTGTGAGGGTACGTTCACAGCAAAAGCTTCTGGCCGAGCCCTTTAATAAAGTTTAGGAGCTCGTCTACATAATGACCTGAGCTCACCTCGAAGCTTTTGGTCTGAACACATACTACGGCTTATTTGGCTCCAGTAAAGACTTTTGATAGCCTTTTTATGACTTCTTGAAACGTTTTCGAGATAAACAGAAGTGAAATAATGAGGTATAGACCTAAGCAATGTGTCGCTTGCAAACAGATAAACATATCTTAATTAACTGGTTGACACATGCCGCAAAAGATTAGATTTCAATTTAGACCAAGACTTGCTGAAATTTTATCAGCTAAAATGTTATTAGGCACTGAGGCAGTGGTTTAGAAAGAGAGAGAGAGAGAGAGAGAGAGAGAGGGAGGGAGAGAGAGAGAGAGGGGGGTGGGAAGCGACATGGTACACTGGGCGAAATGGCACCAAGCTAGACTAAGTTTAGTGTTCATCTTGATTTGGAAGACGGCAGTTTATGGTACAGCTACATCGTAGCAAAGCTGATTCACGGCTAATTGTGTTGTTGTTGTTGTTGCTGTTGTTGTTGTTGTTGTTGTTGTTATTTTGTTAGATCAATCCATAAATCAATAGGACCAATCCAACGTATTTGCCTAGGCAGAATATCGGTGTGGTTTTCTCGGTAAGTGGAGGAAGGACCACTTATTCTCTTCCACGTCAACGTGAAATTTCTATTCAGCTTTTAGGTTTCTATTTTTCTATGTTGAGGTCTTGATATCAGATTACTTCTAAAAACGTGTGCAATTTGAAATTTTCAAGTGATGATTTTCAAAATGCTTGTGCCTTTGTAACCATTGTAGTCAAAGAGTTAAAATAGCTTTTAGATATAAAGAGCCAAGTGAGAAAATAAAATTCAATTAAAAATTGAAAATGGTCAATACTTACCATAAACAAGGGCTGAAGATGATGTATTGCTTGTGGTTCATACCATGTTGGATAAGAAAGTAATAAGCCCAGGATTAGTGATACTCACGTCGAAGTCTGAATGGGAAAAACGAAAACCATATTATTTACAATACACTACTTTGACGTGAACGGATTCTCCAGCAAAGACAAAAAGCCAAAAAAATAATTATGTTGTTTCTTTCCCGCAAAGCCCCCATCCCCAACCCGCCCATCCCACCCCAACAACAACAACAAAAAACAATAACAACAACCACAAAAAACAAACAAACAAACATCGAAAAAGAAACGAAAGATGTGGTCCCAAACAAAACAAAACACGCAAGAAATGTCCCTTTCAGAACGACTGCTGTTAGCGTAGATAACACAATATCATCGCACACAGAACTCCCTTCGCTGCTGCAATTGATAATGTCAGTTTATAAAATTTCAAAACTTTAACTGATTGATGGGGTAACGGGAGAATCTGGTGGGGGCAGACAGGGTTAACTGTCTTCTTACCAGCTAAGCCATTGAGGGAAAAACGACAGATTGGATCGTCGAGAAGGCAGCAAAGTTCGAAGTCTGTAGAGGATTGTCAAAAGGCTTTACATTTAGAAACAAATTTATTGACTATTTTTATATAAAGCAGATCTATAGTTCATTTCTCTTACAGTTTTTCTTTCGTCAATTTGCTCTGTGTAACAGTCGTACGGGGTTAACAACAATAAAGAAAGTGCTGCATTTTGTTTGTTTGTTCCGTTAGATTCCAAGGATTCTCTGAACTACTCACTTATTGGTACAACAATTAATTTCTACCCAGTCATGTAGAAAGACGAAAGACAATACTTATATCTACATAGTTAAATGATGATGATACCTATAGCATTGCTCACGTTTGAGAAGAGATAGTTGAGTGATAGTGCATCTAACGTTGCTCACCTTTGAAAAGACGAATTACGACGAAACTGGGGGTGCCGCCTATGAATGGTGGGCGGTGATGGGGGTGGGCGATGTAAGTGATTGATAAAGACTTGCGCCGGACCCGCCTCGTCTCCGAACTCGTGTTGTTGTGGTGGGTTCTCACCTGGGGCTCCACCCACAGGCGGTTGGAGTGCTGGCGGAGGTGGTGGAGGCGGGGGAGGGGGAGGGGGCGGGGGTGGATCAACCACTGGAGAAGGCGGCGTCTGGGGTCTGTGCTGGTAGTGCCGCGGAAGGTTACCGTGACCTGCTCGGATCTGGGCCAGAAGAGGTGCCGGCAAACCGGTGCGCGTGAAAGCAATGAGCGGTGGAGGATTAGGTCTGGTTTCAGGTAAAGGCACTCGTAAGAAATTGCGAAGACTAGGTTGAAGGTGTGGTTGTGGAGGAACGGATCCTATGTTGGGGTCTATCGGCTGTGGTAGTGGTTGACCCGGTGCTGTCGGAGGTACCGATGGCCGTAGCTGTGTTGGTCCTGTTGATGCTGATGTTGCTGCAGCTGCTGCAGACGTGGATGGTGTTGGGTTTGTAGGACGGAGCCGTCTCCTTCGATTGGGAGCGGGTTGGACAATTTGAGGTTGTGTATTTATGGCCTGCACCTGGCTTTGGAAATTGCTCAGAACGGATGCCAGACCTGTCACTGAACCCGTTGGGCTCAGAGGATTGTTGTTCAGGTCTATTATGTCTTCCTCTTCTTGGGTGAGTATCAGTCCTGCAACAGCAATTACTGCAGCGGAAGCCAAAGCTGTGAGGGTGGAGGGCGCACTGGCAATCAAGTTTGACGTCCTCCGCAGGGTCGTCGAAATGGAAGACGTGGATCTGGTAATGGATTGACGACTTGAATGATCGGACTGTACTCGAGATGCTGAAAATGGACGTGAGGAATTGGTTGGAGTGTTCTGATCCTCTCCGTCCTCTTGCTCGTTGTTGTCTGTTAATCTGGTGTTGTCTCGGAAATTGGGGTCAGGATCCACCGAAGATGATTCCCCATTAAAATTCTGGGTTACTCTTGGAGTTACAGCTGCAATGTTCTCTCGCAGATTTGGCCCAGTGGCCGATGGTACCTGGTTCTCCTGCGTGTCTAAATCCGAGGAAGAACTGTCACTGGTGGACACAAATGCCACGGTTTCGGGTAAGTGGTGATCAGGATTTTGATTAATGTCAAAGCCGATGACAGAGCATACTTGAACATCCCATTCCTTCACTAGCTCTCGCCTTTCGTCTTGAGCTGGCTCTCTTGAATGCCGTTGTTCATGATGTCTATTTTGCTGCTGTGGGTGGTGCTGGGGGCGGTGATAGTCGTCTCGTGCCTGGTGTGAATTGATCTCTGTTTGCGATTCTGACAGTTGGAAATCCTGACTCTGAGCTGGAATGTTCAGCAGGCGAGGTAGATCCAGATCGGCAGTTTGGCCGGGCTTAGGTGGTGGACGAGTGCTCGCGTTGAAGTTGGCTCTCTGAACGGTTGTATTCGCAAATACTGAAGGCCCAGGAACGGAAAAGCTAGACTGCCCGACGCTCGACTGGGGTTGTAAAACTATCTCGTGTGGCTGCTGCCCTCTGCTTTCTTGGGTTTGTTCGCTTGAAGGCACAGTAGATGAAGATTCAGTGCCATTCGATCTAGAGGCATCTCTTCTGGAACCAATGTCCAATTTTGTTTGTCGCCTTCTTGTGATCAGAAGTCGTGTGGCATCAAAAAGTGTCCAACGTCGTCGCCCTGGATGCTCGTTATGAAAGTGACTGTCCAATGCAGACGAACAATCTGCGGAAGACAATCCATCCTCGATATGCTTGTCCCGGCTGTCTAGGGTATCAGCGGCCCCATGTTTGACTGTGGGGGTATTTGTTTCTTCAGAAAAGTCAGAGCTCAACCCTTGAGAGATACCACAAATTGTGTCTGTTTCAACAGCACTCTCAAGAGGTCCAGAATTTTCTGATTCAATTTTGAGACGAGCCGGCAAACCCTTGCTTTTCACAAGCAGCCCACCACTGGTTGGTGAAGAAGTGTGGTCACATTGCTGTTGGCTTGTGGAAGGCTCCGCCAGCAAGGTGGCCGTTGCTGGCTTTTCCGTTAAGACTGAAGGGTCAGAGGAAGCGGCAAGAGTGCTAGGGACCACTGGCTTTCTCTGATGGGTTAAAGCTGTATCTATCTGTCTTGAATTAGTTGTAAAAGATCGTGTCTCTTGGTGTTCGTTATTTGCCGTGATGATGGAGTGGGATAAATGCTTTACAAACTGTTCTCGCCGATGAATCTGGGCGTCATGAACAGAAGATTTCTTTAAGATATTATTTTTTTCCCACCTTGAAATATTTCACATTTAACAGCAGGATTATGTTAAAAAGCTGTTTTGAATACAGTTCATAGTTATTATTTATATCAGTGTGTATATCTTACCGATGAAATAAAGGTTGCACTCTCATGAAATTATTTCTTATTTCGTTAGAAAAGGAAGCATTGTTATTCAGTTACTACACTTTATTGGTGGGGATGAGGGGGGTGGGGGGGGGGGTGGGCGTGCTTTCATTCGTCATAAGTTATACATGAAATATATATGGTGACTGGAGCACATTTTATGCTTTGGATTCCATAATGTTCCAGTCCTCTTTCACTGCCTCAGTGTTAATATCGTATCTTGCAGATTGAGCTGTAAGTGTAAAGGGAATTGCACATCACAGCCATTGCCATGTCTGTATTCTGTCATCATAATGGCTTGATGCCCAGAGTGAAAACAAAACAAAATCAAAATGATATTCATCACTACCTTAATATCAATACTGGCACTGAAAACACAAAATTATGACAATAAGGATGATTTTTTCATAGGATATCTTTAATATCATTTGTGTTGTTAATGGTGTTTCTTAGCTCTTGTATTATCTTTGTCTGTTTTGTTTATTTATGTGTTAAGTATGAATGAATGCATGAATTAATTAATTCACTTACTCCTTAAACTTTATCGATTTGATTAGTTATTCATTTGTAATATATTTTGTGAGTAACTATATCTGTCTTTTTTTTTTCCCCTCCCTATCTAATTTGTATCTGTCGGTCTACCTGTCTTTATGTCTGTTTATCTGTCCATTTACATATCTATCTGTCTCAGTCAGCATGTTTGTTTTTCATTTTATGTAGGCCCCTATTTGTTCATTTATGCAGAAATGACGGTTAAAAGCCTTATTTATGCACGATCATAGAATCAGAGAAAAGAGAAGGAAGGCTGGTGATAATGAATCATAATGAAACCGTAAATCCAAGCACTAGACCAGGTTTATTGTTGTGCTGAAGGATATTATGATGTTTTATTTATTTATTTATTATTTATTATGTATTTATTTATTTATTTATTTATTCATTTATTTATTTATCTATTTATTTATGTTTGCTTTTTTTCTCTTAAAGTGTAATAGATAAAAATATTTCAAAGTGAATGGTCATGAGACAGAGCTGTTATATAATATAGGACATACAATTATATATCTAGATCTACGTTTTCATTAAATACAATGTTTTGGCCATGTGTCATTTCCCGATATAGCACCTGATACAGGACACAGAGATTAGCTGGAAGTGAAGAAGTTCATCGACCATTATTCAAAGGCTAGATTTAGTCTGGATACAACTGATCTACATCACAACATCTCTAGCGATATCAGTGTGGTTTCACCCTGTGTAGAAATAGATCTAGGCCTAATAATAGCCATAGTCTATGGAAATACTTGAGGCATAATCCTACCTGCCTCTCCACCCTCCATTACGGCTGATTAAAAACAACCACTGGACCAAAGTAGGGATGGCCCCGATGATATCTGTCAATAATTTTATTCAGCTCATAATCCGATGGCGTCATCGGCTTAAATTGAAGGAGGATCATTATCTAATCGGCCTAGTAATCATTGTTATTGAGAGGTGTCGGATAAGATACGAAAGATAGCGAAAGATGCTTGAAACGAATGTCAAGGGCAGCTACTCTCATAAATCTCCCTTGTTGACAACTGTGAGACCTGATTTCCCGCAGTGGTGGCCGATACAGCGGATGTTACTATGTAGCCTGTGTCAGCAGTATGACTATGAGTACACCATTGACATACTTGGTAATCTAGGTCACATTGTACTAGATATAGACATAGATATAGTTAGTTAGCTGCACCAGACAAACAAAGACAGGAAGAGCCGCTGCACCATGGATAAGAGAACTGTATTTTGCTCAGGAACACCCGAAGAAGAAAACTTTATTCCAACTCCAGCTGACTCTGGAATTAATGACGAAGTTCGTAGACAGCAAGCGTACCATAGTGACGATAGATCTGCTAGTGACAGTGACAACGAACCGTCTCTAGCAGCCCCAATTGTGAGTAGCTCCACCTTCCGTAGTGCAAGCAGAAGAAGATCTGTTCCAGTGTCTATCAATGCCGATCCTGCTGCTGTAGACATAACATGTTCAAATCCAATCCGGGCACGGTCACGTATTTGGGCTGCCTTTGGCATTGGAAGTGTTGGAAGAGACAGCTCATACTTGGATCAGCTTTCACGAACGCCTCACAGATGCCAGTCGTATGCAGGAATTACTAGCGAACAGGCATCGGGACAATCAGGATCAAGGATTGCTAGTGCTGAACATACTCAGAGTGTGACATTACCTTGTGGCCATACACATACACCATCTGGTGTGCAAAATAGACGCAGATATCGCCAAATAAGTGTTTGCAGCATAACTGAGCAATCATCCCAAGCCTCATTAGCAACCTCTCCCAGTGGCATGTAAGTAGTGCATTATCACAGGGAAGTTTTTATTCCCCCCCCCCCCCCACCCCCCATCTAGATCTAGATTTATCTACGTAGCTATTTCTGCATTTGGATCGACGTCATTAGACAGCATGTCAATTTCCTCAGGTTTCTGCGTGACTTTGCTTACGTTCTTAAGGAAAGGATCAAAATTAGAGTTAAGAGATAAGAGTACAATATTTCTCTCGATCACATCTATTTCCCATGTTTTTAAAAGATTAATTTACTTGTGTTTTTTTGTTTGTTTTGACACAAACAGACTGATTTATAAGAAAGTAACCCCTCCGTACAACAATCATGTCATGGCTAAACTTGACATTTTTCAGAGTTTGTGACATTGGGTAAAAAAAGCAGAGCTATGAGATAATTTTAGCTATCTTGGATTTGCAACTATACAATAGATTTCATGACATTTTTACTTTGACTTTTTTTTGCTTAAGTTGGGTAGTAATTGCTGGAAAGAAGAATGTCATTGTATTTTTATATTATTTTTTTTTAGAGGATAAATACAATTGATAATAATGGTCATTGAACTTAAATGTTTGTTATCAGCTGAAAAAAAAAAAAAAATCACCGTCTGGTGTCCTTAAGCAATTTTCACTTTTTTTGCATCACATAGGATGGCCTGAGTCAGCAAATAGGACATGAAATCGGCAAAAATAGCACCTTTTTTTTGTTTTTGTTTTTGTGGACAGTAGTGTGTCATCATGACATATTGTTCATGAAATGCACAGAACAAAACGTGATAAATTCATATGATGTTTTAGCCTTTGGAATTCACTTTCCGATTTATCTGTTCCCTTTGCATGGTTTTATTATTTCAGATCAACAGGCTTTCCTTTAAAAAGGTTTAGTTTTACTAGTTCCAACTGTTAATGACAGACATTTCAGAATCAGCACTCGTTGTTGTCTTGCGGAATTGTTAATAGAATTCTCCATTTGATATGTAATTTGTGTAAATACAAACAGGGTCTATATTTATGTTAAAGTAACCCCCAGATCATTTTTGCATACCTCAAAGGCATTGAACATCCAATTTCATTTTTACTTGTATACTGATTGATTCATATCTGCTGGGTGAAAACAGCTATGAAGAAATGTTTTTTTTTTTGTTTGTGATTTGTTGCTAGCATTTATCTGGAGGAAAAGTTTCAAAGGTTGAATCCATGTCAGACAAAGTGGCAGCAGTTTCAAACATCCATACAAAACATACATGTGCTATATATGCTGAGAAAATCTCTGTTCTAGAAAATTGCACTGCTTAAGGATAAGGGGACTTTGAGAAGCAGGATTTTGTTATGATGGAAGTTTGAATTAATTTTGAGATTTCAGAAATTTGTTTTTCCATTTTTATTTTGAATCAGTACTCAAAGTGCTTTCCCATTCATCTCAGAATCAGTATTTTTTTCTACTGTTGTTCATTTTAATTATAGTATAATTTATTGTATTCAGTCCATTCTCATATTTATATATTTAGGAAATCATATATTTCTGCCTCAGTCATTTTTTGTTTGCTTGTGGTCACACCATAGCTCCAGTTGGACTTTGCTGCAAGTTAGCAATTTTTTCCTCATTCTAGTCAATAGAAGGCTTTGAGGAATCAATTTTACCTGTTCCTCTTCCTCTATGTTGTATATACTTTTAATGGCCTTGCAAATGAATAATTTGTATTTCTTTGTTAACACATGGTAATAGAATGAATGCACAATATTTTCACTGTGTTTGCTCAGACATAACGAATTAAGAAATTTGACACAACTTCATTCTATAAAAAAAAAAAAAAAAACTATTACGAGATTTCTATGAAGAGAAATCAGCAAAAAGCCTACTGCATCTAAGCGATAGGCTTTCAAGAAATTATGGCAGTCTCTCTCTCCCTCTCTGCATGGCTATATAATAATATAATATATAAAATATATATATTGGGCAAATAAATAATTTATTTTTATTTGTAAGAAGAATCTTTCAACCTTCATTATCATCAATTGAATGTGTGAAAAGAAAAGAAGTGTGGTATATAGAACTGCATAAAAATGCAATGGGTTAAATATAATGACAGCTCACCAGGTTTCATCTACTTTAGATTTTTTAAGTGTGAATAATTTATCGTCAGAATTTTTTTTTTTTTTCGTTTTGATAATGCATCTTTTAGGAGTGTTTTTAAGTGACAACTGGAAAAGAAATCTGAATATGATTTGTAATTCCTCTCAGGTCCTTTGTGAAAGTTAAACGAAAGAATAATGATAGTACACTTAATAATAGTTAATAATAAATAAATAAATGAATAACAATAAAAAAAAAATGAAGTAAAAATCAGAGTTGCTGGTACTAATCAAGCAAATGTTTGCCATGTGTTATGAAAACAAACTGTTTGCTTTGCCAAGAAATAAATAAAAACCAGGAAGTGCCTGATTATATGTGCGTGACGCAAGATCGCCGCAAGACTTCTATTCTAGGTCATAATGTGTTCCAGCTGATAAGGTTCTTAGACGCTGTCATTCTCGGGAAAACGTATTCAAGGAATGTCTCAGGGGTGTGCGTTCACGGGTAAAGATTAGCTGTGTTTCAACAGCGGCGTACCAACAACTTCCCACTCCCTGAGGGGAAGAAAAATAATACCAGATATTATAAATATATATTGGTCAGAATTAATCAGAATATTACAGATTCAATGAAATCATCGTGAACTTGAAGAAATTAAAGACACTCAGACATTGTGCGTTAAGACTATGGGCACTACTGTTTTCGTTGCTTTAACACAGTTTTGTTATATTATGCACAGAATATTGACCACAAGCACTTTATTCATATGTTTAGTGAAGGAGAAGGGAGGGGTAGGTGGGGGAGGGGGTGTAGGAAGTCTTGAAAAGGGGGGGAGGGCCGCAGCCATATAAAAGGGAATTAATCGAGCGTAACGAGATTTTTTTTTCTTTCAAGCATTATCTCCCTTCTTTACAATCTCTCGTCGGGCTGTTACAGGAAAAAAAAGATGAAAAAAGTTGTTTGTTTTTCTGAAGCCTTTTAATTCTGAGATAGTTGGGATATCTCGGCTTTTAGAAGTTACCCATTTTTGTTGAGAAATTTTGTGGGTAGAAATTTGGAATTGGGAAATTTTGCCCGGACAGCGGCACTCAGCCTACTCTTCCATCGATTTTGAAC
>JBCAUA010102347.1:0-12103 GCA_038406235.1 Peronia verruculata
CCTGCCTGCCTGCCTGCCTGCCTGCCTGCCTGCCTGCCTGTCTGTCTGTCTGTCTGTCTGTCTGTCTGTCTGTCTGTTCGTCCGTCCGTCCGTCCGTCTGCCTCTCACTTTCTTTCTCTCTCTCTCACTTTCTTTCTCTCTCTCTCTCTCTCTCTCTCTTTCTCTCTCTCATATTATAATATATAAGAATACTTATTATATCTTTGACCACGTCTGCTTGTCCTGAGCAGAAGTGTCCAGCAAATGCCAGCAAAGAATTTTTAACTGTGCCATCCGGTGTTCGAGGTTCTTTGACCGATAACGGACATAGTGTGCATTACATAATATTAACGCCCCCCTATTGCCACTTGTGATTACATAATCTTTGTGTCATTGCTGACAGGTATCAGCCCATGGGCTGGCGTTTAAGTTGTAAATCAATCAGTGCATCGTAACTCAGGAAAATATTTGTTTAAAAAGTAGGAGCTAATTAAATCTACTGCGGCACAAATCAAATTTCAGAGCCAGCGGTCAGAATGAACGGTCAGATAAAAGACGTGCGAGGTTTTAAAAATCCCAACTGGGTCTCAGAAGACATCAGGAAAGTCATTATGTCAGAGGGTTGTTCTGCATTTCTTAGAAAATGTATTTCAGTCAGAACCGGTTACATATTTATAACCGATGATTTACCCATGCCTTGTACGTAGTCTTAGCCTTAGCATAATCCTGGCGGTCTTTGTGATTGGTCATGAGGTGTCGGACGCACCTCATGGACAGCAGAGTAGCCTCTTTTCTCCCACTCAGATTCACTTGTTTACATCGGTCGATTTGGTGCATGAAAAATTAAGTCCTAAATACCTACAGTAGTTAATTAGTTAATAAGAGTTTTGAGAACGCAATTCTAAATTTTTCAGCCATTTGCTCAACAGGATGTGGCATGCAATCCTGATCATGTTATGACACTCACTGACTGAAGATGTCTAAACTTATGAAAGCGACGCCTTATTTTCCTTTTGTCTAGACTTACTAGTCATTCACAGACCCATCTGAATATAAAACTCACAGCATATTTTCTACAGTAAGATTTTTATAAATAAACATTTACTCGTGATGGTTCTTCTGAATATGTGACCCAGCTATTGAACTGCATAGGCCTACTATTTCATATAGAGTATTTTGACACTGAGGGCATTGATGAATCCACGAGCAATTAACCGATGATATGTATATGCATTATCTGCATCTATTTCCATAAGTAATTACCTGACATGTTCATTCATTTGTGTCTCTATGAACCCCAACCGCCTTGTCTCAGCCTGGCCCATGACCTAGTTGAGGATTTGCACATTAGACAGGACGTTGCCCAAGGCGTAAAGGCGATCGTTGGATATAACTTTGGTTCTCACGATAAGCCATTGCCCTTTTCATCACCATCCTAGTCTTACTTTTCATTGCGCAATTTCTCTGACCATTTCACGCTCATCTCTCCTTGTAGTTTTTGTAAAAACAATGGTCCGTTCTCGACAACTAGGGCACGATAGATCTAGTATGTTGAACTTTGGGAATTCAATTGAAATAAAAATTCGCAAAGCTTGTGTCAAAAAATCAGACCAGGCGGGAACTGGAGACGGTGTTTTATACTTGCTCATTCTGGTCCAGTATCACACGATTTTAGTAATCCTGAGAAAACATTTTCCTCTATAACAGTACAAATCTCTGTCCTGGCGCATGAGACCACGATTATAGTCTAATGGAGCCATTAGATTCCGAATTCCGAATGAGTCGATCTGCCTCAAAATTCAAGCCGAGATGACAAAAGAAGCCTGTGGTGGAGGCATTGAAAGGCTGAAGAGATTGAATCTTATTTTCAGTGCCTTAATGGCCTCTTGCACTTTGGGTCTGAAAAGAAGTCAAAATTAGAAATGCAGCTGTCTGTTTTAAGCATTTCCTCAAGTCCAGAATACTGAACTTATATGCATGGCGCTGCTTTGAACACGAGAGAGGCAGCTTTCGGATGAAGAGACTGCATATTATGTCTATCAAAACATTTCACACCTCTATCCATTCTTGAGACATTTGGCTTGGGAATGAAGGGAAAAAGAACGAGGGTCTGATAGTAGGAGTCTCTTGACCTTTGACCAAACTGATAACTTGTACGTCACAAAGTGAATGAATGCCCCTAGTGTTTGAGCCAGCTGTTCATGGCGAGATTACACTCATTTTTTTTCTGCTGTGTGAGATTACAATGTATGCCATGAGTACTAGAGGGTTAGATGATCGTTGCCACCTCTGGTGCACTACCATCTGTCACCCATGTGTCCCGCAGGCTCATAACTTTGACCAAAGCCTTCAGAACGATCTCGAGACGTGTGTTTGCCTTGATCACTCCACTGGGCAGTTGGATATCACGTCGTTGGCACGACCTCTACCCTCCACCGTCACAAGAGTTACAGCTAGAGAGCGGGAATGTTCCTAGTTCTGCAGGAGAATTGTCTATTGTTTCCACATTTATAGCGATGAGAGTGGACGAGAGGTAAAAGAAATACGGTACGTGAGGTTGATATTGTAAGTATCAACCAGCACCAGGTAGAGGGCTTTGTTTTTCATTATTACAGTCGTCGTTAACTTTCTTCATGCCATGATACTGTGTGATGAGTTTTAAAATGTTAACCATTGTGGTCGGTTACTCTTCAAGCAATGTACCAATCCTTGCCTTTAAAAAAAAAGTGTCTTTGTTCCTGTCTATTTACTTTGACTGTGTTATCCTTGATGTTTATCACTTAACTTGTTCAGGTGAATATTCATTTTGAGTGTTTACTTGTTCGGATGAATAGCCATTTGAGTGCTCTGGAGTTGAAACTTGAATCAGCTGTTGTTAGATTGTGGTGTCGATCGCTTAGTGGTCGGGGCGACGGATGTGGAATCTAAAACTCCGCGTTCGAATGTTAGCTGATACCGAGATTATTTCTGCCCTTGAAAAAGATAAATTACACACATTTCCTGGCTCGACTGAGGTGAAAAGGGATACCCGACTATAGACTGTGAATGATATTGTTAGATTGATGAGATTTAGAGCGCCTAATAGGTAGCCGCCTTGTTTGCTTCCTGAGAACGTCTGTGTTTCCTTTGGGTTTGTCGGGATAATTGTAGATTGTAAAGCGCTCAGAGCCTCACACTACACGGGGATGAGCGCTATGTGATGCTCTCTACTGTTATGTTTGGAGTCACTAAAGAGAACAGTCACACCGAATGGACGGGAGAGAATGTTAGGTGGAATTGAAATCGTGAGTAATCACCATCAGTCATGATGCTTATTCCATTTTCAATGCCATCAACTCTTGATCGCAAGATTTTTGAAACTTGTTCTTTTTATATTCGTCTCAAATTAGAATTATCTTCTCCAATAATTTGTACGTCACAGCCTCTGAAGTAGAAAGGTGAGCTATGACGCTCTTTCTTTTCCCCTAACCGATAGTAAGGAAAGAAAGACTGATATAATGGTGCTGATTTGTGTTGTTGAAACTAAGAGTCGATTTTATACACTTTATATTGACTTAAGGTGACACCTTACTGACTCCCACTATCTCATAGCCCACCTGTGGTGCCGATTTGACGAGAGACATTAAAAATCAGAACGTAGGGCTGACATTGTGAGTAAAATATTGGAGACAAGATTTGTTTGTTCTCGACGTACGTTTTCTTTTTCTCCTTCTTCTTTTAAATCCATTCATCTGATTTCATTCATCATTTTAGCCCAGTAAGATATTGTTAATACTATAAAACCCAGGGATTAGGGATGCTGTTAAAAATAACAGATAGGCTAGGTCTACTGGATTATAGCGGTTGCTCTTCAGCGTGAAAACATATCACCATTAATTATTACGTGTTCTTGGCTTATGTCTCCACTGATTGTGGAATGTGATAATATTGTGAGTTGAATAATTACATTTATATATGAAGGAATTTCAGCCACCCTGGTGAGCTGCCTCAGCTGTTGCTTGAATAGTGATATAGGACTCTGCTGTTTATAAACGCGTGGACGAGATGACTACCCGCTGGAAATTGAAACGCGAAATACAACACAACCGCATACCCATGGTTAATTGGTCTGAAAGATGGGGAGAGGACGCGCATAGAAAGAGACAACTCGGGAGAGTGAAGAGAGTGAAGAACAAAGAGAGTTTGTGTGAGAGAGAATGATAGAAGCAGAGGAAACGGAGAACACTCCCCCCCCCCCCCCTCTTTTTCCCGTCATGTTTGTTGTGCGGTTGTTTTTTGTTTTGTAGATTGGTGGGGTCAACTGAACAGCCGTTTTTTTTTTTTTTTTTCTGATCTGCCCTCTCATAGTGGAACACACACACACACCATCACACACACACACACTCACCGAGAGAGAGAGGGGGGGGGAGGAGGAGAATCGGTGGATGGATATGATGACGGTTGGAGAGGGAAGATGAACATAGTGCCGTTGATAGACTGGCTCACTTTGAAAACAGTAATGATAGCAACATTAATAGTGATAATGACGATGATTAGAAAGAAAAGCCTTAGAAAAAAAAAAAAAAGTGTGACATAAAACAAGGTACCGGTACATTCAGAGTTTCATTTGTCAAGACAACTCACCTTAATACTTAGCATGCCAAGTGCAATACTAAACGTTTCTGATATTAGTAAAAGTGCATCAAGTGATGAAAATATTTGTTTCAAGAACTTCCATATTTATATCTTTTGAGGTAAAATATTCCCTTACTCTGTTTTTCTACCTGAAGTTTACAGACACCATGAACAATTGCTAGATGTGTACTAATGTCTTGGCATGGAAAGTGTTAAGGAGGTTGAAAAGCGTGTATATACCGTAAATGTATAACTTTCATTTGTCGTTCTCTTTCTCCTCTATCTCATTTCCTTTTCCCCTCCCTCCTTCCTTCATCCAGTTCTTCTCACCCTCTCCTTCACATTCTCGTTTAATGTGCACTTAGTACCAGCATCGCCGATCTAAATGAGTTGAATGATAGTGACAGAAACTGTCATAGTAAGCTTGCCATCATTATAATGGCAAATATAACAGTTCTCTGATAATGTTATGTTGGCATGAAGATGTTACAATTTGACGGATTATGTCTTTCATACCTGAACAGAAATACATCTAGACATATGCGATTCACTGCTGGAAAATAATGCCGGGCGTGGGATGGGGTGGGGTAGAGTTGGGGGAGGAAGGGTCGGTTGTCCCGTTCCACCTGTCGATTCCATTCAAAGACAGACCACCCAGTAAATCTTGGCGAGAGACCTCTTCTTTGTTGGAACAACGTTTGTTGCCACGGATTGTTTACATTCACGAAGTGGCAAGTTGAGGGCAGGCAAAATGGCTGCCCCTGGTAGATGTATAGATCTAGGCCTCTAGCCGGAAGCATTGGCCAAATCGATGTATGAAAGTTGTGTGGAATTATGGCTGAGAGAAACAATGAGGCAGATGGATTGGATAAAAAGTCGAGGACATCATCTCCGGTTGGCCTGGGTCACAGGTAAGTGAAAATAGAAGCTGTAGTCAGTCGAGTGCGGCGCGTTGGTCATGCCACCCATTGCTGCCACTCTGTGAGAGTGACCTAGGTCAAACCAGAGCATGAGTCCCAATCAAAACCACGCCTATCGCCCTACAAAACATTGTACATGGCCTTGGGTTGTGCTCATTCTGAACCTTGGCCACCATAGGAATAGTAGTCTAGTGGTGCCAATTACAGGACCGATGTTTAGATCTGCGATCGTAGCCATGATAATAAATAGGTCTACTCTAGTCCACACAATTTAATCATTTGAATAGACCCACTGAATTTTAATTTTAATGAGATACCAAATTGAGGAATTATGGAGAAAAAGAAGTTAAGGCCTTTTGTTCCCTGGTAAGTATCCAGATCTAGTTCAGTTTTGGTTAGAAATTATCTGTATAGTGTATGTATTGTCTCATCAAGAATCTACATGATATAAATGGCGTAAGATAGCTTTGACTCCCTTGAGAACATTCCTCTTCATCAGCCTTCATTTTTTTTTTTTTTCAATATTTACAAGACAACATAGATTGTCATTTGCAGGCATCCGACAAAGAATACTGTTACCGATAATGGACAATATGGGCTGAGTGTGTGGTGTGAAATCAGCATTTTCTCTACATTAGTTCTATGAATGGTAAAATGATTGAGAATTGAATCCAAACCTTGACTTTTAATAATTAATGCCATTTGCATTGGAGACACTGAGTATCTGTGGAAATAATAGATGACATGTCTACCTGGCACTTTATGTTATGCATTGCACTCCATATTCATAAATTATTTCATAATTGCACATAAAAAGATACATGTATGATACAACTCAAAGTAAAGATTATATACATTACCAGCATAAATGTGAAATTTGCTGCATACATATATTTAGTGAAATATAGGAAAGACTGAAAGCTACAGAGGAAAGCATGAGAAATATTGTCTAATTTATAATGTGATGATGTTCAGATCAATGTGTTTTTTAGTAATCTAAATAATAGAAAATAAACCAAACCTGCTTCCAAGTTTTATTCCCTTCTGTACTTTGAAATTTTTCTTCTAAAAAATACGATTGAATTTTTTATTTTTGTTTGTGCATGTGAGTTCTTACTGTGGAAACCCAATTTTTTTGTGTGTGGTGTATGTGTGTGTATGTGAGTTCTTACAGTGGGAGCTGAGGAAACCTAACATGTAGATCTAGCTGTGTGTTTGTTTGTTTGTTGTTGTTTTTCATCAGTTTCAGTAGACTGGCATTTACATTTTATTATGTCCAACACCATGTACAGATCCATAATTTTCCACTGAAACCAGACACGGCAAACTCAGTTTAAGAGAGTTGTATCAAATGCTTTAGCAACACTCGTTATTTAGACCAGTTCAGAACAATGATGTTATCAACATCTTACTTTTAAAAAATGTGAGAACTGTCATTTTTTGACACTAAGGAAAAGACCTTAGCAGAAACTTTCTGTCACAAAGATATTTTGACACATCTCCCTCATCAGCATATTAACATCTTTTTGCGTAAAAATTGCAGAGAAGTCAAAATAAACTCAGGGATTTGGGATAATTTTGCACCCCTTTGCCCTTTCTATCACTGTGTGGCTCTCTGTACATTTCATATTTTCTGTTTGTTTGATCCTTCTGATGCCATTGAGTGTTGACAGAAATATTGTCTTTCTTGGTGCCTGGTGTGTGGCTTTGGTGACATACACTTGGTGTATTTACACTACTTTTTCCACTCTGTCAAACCAATTTACCCTATATGATTATTGTGGTTAATCTGGCACTTCTTAGTAAAAAAATATATTTTGAATGGAAATTTTTGCATTTTTGAACTCAAATCTTCCCTAATTTTTTTTTCCTTTTCTCAAACTTATACCTATAAAATGACTTGATCTTTCCCATACCCACAGGCATACTATGTCAGGGATCTCCCTGGACACAACTTCCAAACGCAAGACCTATGTAAAAGATTTTTGTGTTGCTACACCTGAAGAATTTGTGAAGAGTTTTGGAGGCACAGTTGTCATAAACAAGGTGAAGTGTCTGCAACTGTTAATTTTGTTTAGTGTCGTGTTATTAAACAAAAAATGCTATCATCAAAAGCCTTTTTTTTTTCCTTAATTGTTTTCTTCCTGGTTTTCACAGATTTTTGTAGCTAAAAATAGAGAATGGCCTTGAACTTTTTTTTTTATATATATATATATATGCGTGTGCTTCCCAAACTGATGATGAAATGGCAGGTTTTCAGTTATATTCTTATCTGAAACATAGTAGTATGATCAGCAGTTGTATATGTAGGCAGAACTTTTTTGCTTTGCTCATGCGTTCATAAAAATGATAGTTTACACAAAATGGTTTATTAATGCAGTTTTTTTAATTTACAGGTTTTGATTGCCAATAATGGAATTGCTGCAGTCAAGTGCATGCGTTCAGTGCGCAGATGGGCATATGAGATGTTTAGAAACGAACGAGCCATCAAATTTGTTGTCATGGTCACACCTGAAGATCTCAAGGCCAATGCTGGTAAGTGCAGGGATTGCTGGCTTTGAAGTTTGTTACCTGTTGCATATGATGTAAATGTAAGGAAGACTGTCCATTCTGTAGTGCATACGATCAATATGTTAAGATTTTCTCAGTACAGAGTCCAGTACACTGATATGAGCCAGATTCTCTTTTGCAAAGGATACAAAAAAGATAATCTGTGGCAGGACCAGTACGTGAGAAATGAAACTGGAAAGTTTCAGGTTTTGAGAAAACAAATTTTCTATTACATCACCTATGTTTTCATATGAATAAAATCAGGGCCAATTTTTACTCTTATAATTTTTTTTTTTTAATTGTTTTTCTTGCTATTATGGCAGGGTGTATGGCATTTAAAAAAAAAATATTTAAAAAATTGAAAAATTTTCTTTAGTAGTACTGTGTTCAAATGAACAATTGTACTTCTTTCTGTCTGCAGAATACATCCGAATGGCAGACCAGTATGTGCCAGTGCCTGGAGGAACAAACAACAATAACTATGCCAATGTGGAACTGATCTTGGACATTGCAAAGAGAATACCAGTCCAGGCTGTGTGGGCAGGCTGGGGCCATGCCTCAGAGAACCCTAAGCTCCCTGAACTTCTGCACAAGAATGGCATAGAATTTATAGGTAAAAAGGGCAGATTTTTACTCAATGATTTATTAATTCAGGGGGCCAGATCTGTCTTGCCACATTTTAGTTTTAGTCTTTTCATATTCTTTTGTCTGAACTTCATTTCTCAATTATGTTCATTTGGGATATGCATGCATGAACAATGGAAATATGTCCATTAAAACATACTACCTTTAAAATTTGCTTACCACATTTATGTAGAGAAGAATATGGTTTCAAAGTGATATTTCCAATAAAGAGAACACTATTTCATCCTACTCCTGAAAATAATGAAGGTATATTTTGGTCTCCCATAGTAAGAAAGACCAATATTATCAAGTCTTTCATAAGATAAAATCATTAAAATAAAAAAATTTAAAAAATTAAAAACCCACAAAACCTGCTGTGATTGACATTTTCTTTTTCAATGTCTATATAGGGCCACCAGAAAATGCTATGTGGTCGTTGGGAGATAAGATTGCTTCATCCATCGTAGCCCAGACTGCAGGTGTACCTACTTTGCCATGGAGTGGATCAGGTATAGTTGACTGGATCATGAAATCATTTGTATGTGTATGTTGAATATAGTGAAACTAAGAAATAACAAGATTTTGGCACAGACTAGATGGCTAAAGAACTCTGTCAACATTTACATAGTTATTCCAAATCTTTCTTGATATGACATACCAGGCTTGAGATTTAACGCTCGTCAACTTGCCAATGGCCCCTAAAAATGGTGTCTGGCGAACTCGATTTACGGCACCACTCGCCCGGCTGGCAACCTAAAAATTACCGCCAGTGGTAGAGAGATTTCGTACAATTGTATTTAAAACTTTTTTTTCTTTTAAATTCTGAGTTAAACAAAATAGAATCTTGGCTCAGTTGTGGAGCGTGTGTGTAGCTATTATCTATCTCAAACGGATGATGCGAGTGTTGCGTCGCCACCCCGCCTCCTCCACAACCGAACGACGTAACCCTAGTTAAGCTCTAAGCAGCTTATTTCGTTTCGTTAAAAGTTTCGTTCAGTTTTACAGTTAACTTTTTGAGTTATGGAAGGTAAAAGGTCGTGACCCTGCAAACTATGAGGGATGCGAATGCGATTACTGTTATGATATACCTGGGCGGTATATCAATAAAAACAGAGAATAAAGTTGTTTTCTAAAAATAATCAGCAAAAACAGTCTTGTTATTGAAAGTATTGTTTATTAGCAATAGTAAGACAATTTAAAATAAAACTGCATTTTCGATCAAAGGGTGTGGCAACCTGAAACATTTTCTTGCAACCTCAGCTTCCCAGGTTAGGAGCCCGGCTGGCTCCTTAGCCTGGCTTGCTAAATCTCAGGCCTGCTTACCAGTTACCAAGATTGCTGTAAGATATACTATCTATTGAGCCATTTTTTTTCAGCCACCTATGTTATTTCGCTTAAGCGGATAGGCCCCAACATGCAGTATAATACAAACATTGTAAAGAAGAAAAGAGAAAATGCTATTATTTGAAAATATGAGAAGTAAAAACTTACTAAAAAAAAATTATCACAATGAGAAAAGCAACAATTTCGTCACATGATGATTTAAAAGAATTATGCAACAGCTTTATTGTGAAAACACCTATAAGTGAAAGGAAAGAAAATATCTTTATTGATATAATGTGCTTCCATCCTTTCATTCACACAGTCTTGCTGTGCCATCAAGTGTATTTTCGTGTCTGCAGCCTCGTTACCGAATGGCACAACAGTTTCTTTTGCTTATCAAATTATTGAGAGAGATAATTTTTCATCATCTTCTGCTGTATAACAATGATAATCCTGAGTATGGTACCATAACCAAGTCATGTTGTTGCGTTTCGTATAGTGTGAGATTCATAAATACAAGAGATTTTAAATATTATGGCTTGTATTGTTTGTCAACACAGGTCTTGAACTGAGTCAAAATGACTTCAAAGGCAAGAATTGTGTCACAGTGCCCCAAGAACTGTATCGTAGGGGCTGCACGGCTGATGCAGAGGAAGGTCTGGAGGTGGCCAAGAAAATTGGATTTCCAGTAATGATCAAAGCCTCAGAGGGTGGAGGTGGGAAAGGTATTCGCAAGGCTGAAAAGGCAGATGAATTTCCAAACTTATTCCGTCAGGTAAGTGTAGTAGTCTACCCTTAGGGTCTGACCCCGCTCCCCCAGTAGTGATTTGTATGATTTTGTACTGCTAATACTTGCATTGAGTAGCATTACCTTGTTCATTTTAATATTGTTTAACCATTTCAACTACATAAAGCTTCAACAAAGCACAGATTTTGCTTTCATGTATATCGTAACTAGTCGGTTTTTAGTCTTAAGCATCTTTTATAAGTCTGGAGCTCGACTGAATCAGTGAAGTATTCTGATGTTAATTATTATATCTGTTTTAATATTTTTAACCATTTTGACAACACTAAGATCTTACATATGGGCACATTTTACTTTCACCAGCGTAGTAACTAACTGGTCCTTTACAGCCTTGATGATCCAGTTCAGTGGCAGCTTGATTGAATCTGTTGCCATTTTCTGTTATGGTCCTGTGGTTCAAATGTCATTTTTGTAAGGTCTCTTGGTTTCCTTGAAAGTTCACTATTATTTTCTGCAAGAATTTATTAGTTACTGGTTTTCTGTTCATTTTGTTTTGTGTTTTTTCTTTAATCCCTTGAACTCTGTATTTATTTGTATCTCTCACCACATATTTGTATAGCCTCTGGAGAACCATCAGATGGTGAATAGTTGTCAGATGACAGAAAAAATATGAACACAGTTTAAAAAAAAAAATAGCTCTCGTAACTTTTCAACATCTCAAAAATTCATATCATATTCAGAGAAAAAATATATCTGGAAATTTATGGGCGATGTCAACCTCCTGTAAATGGACATTTAACTCAAAAGTGAAAGTGTTCCCTATTTGACCGGTTTTATCAGAGCCCCACACACATGCAAGAATTATCAGATATGACTCTTCTCCTCTTGCACAGGTTCAGCAGGAGGTGCCAGGCTCACCAATTTTCATCATGCAGCTGGCCTCAGCAGCTCGCCATCTGGAAGTCCAGCTCTTGGCTGACAAATATGGCAATGCCATTTCTCTGTTTGGCCGTGACTGCTCTATCCAGCGGCGACATCAGAAAATCATAGAGGAGGCCCCAGCTGTTATTGCCAAGCCAGATGTTTTTGAAGGAATGGAGAAGGTGAAAAGAATGTCTCTTTGGCTTTTGGTCACTGTCAGTTTGAAATGGCCTAAGTCAGTTTTTGCTGCTATTTATAGAAAATGGACCCAAACCATTTTGGCCAAAGAAGGCTGAGAATATAATATATAATTATGTGGGACACCACATGTCAGTACACCACATGAGGGCATTGATGCAAATTATTTTTTTGTAATTAGTTTACTTGTATGGTGGTAGTTATGGTTAGTGTTGTGGGGGGGGGGGGG